>JAIPMN010016161.1:2123-21465 GCA_020650975.1 Apostichopus californicus
TCCTCCTCCCCTTCCATCGTCAGTCGGGGGGGGGGATAGTTCAGCCGGGGAAAGAATATGGTCAATACTTTAAAATAAATATATATATTATAATTCCTTCCCCTCCTTTGAAACCTGTGCACGCGCGTGGAAGGGGAGGAGGAGAGGTGTGAGCACTCCTCATTTTGCACGCGCCACCAGTGGTTTTACAAAATGACTAAACCCTTGAGATCTCATTCGTTTTAAGAAATAACGTGGGAAGCATACAAGATGGACAGAATGCCTGGATGATGGAGGGAAGCAATAGGGCCACGTAGAGTAACACATCGATCATGACGGGTTGGGGGAGGGACCAGGCCCTACGCAGTTGAAATTATGAGATGGTGTAATGCAGGTCTGGAAACACGGATCTAGAATAGCAAGACAACTTCTTTCGGGCAAGTTTTAAATGATCTTGGGAGTTTTGATTGACACATCATGACACCACAGCGAGTTGGGGTTGATTAGTTCGAGCCCTGGCATATTTTGTAAAACGATACGTGAAGTTAAAGATGACATATCTCATCAATGAACTTACTTGGGTATTATTCCATGGTTGTTTTTATAAAAAAAAAATTCAGGCAAGAAGTTTACTCCTAATCATTTCCCTAAAACACAAGTCAGAACAAAATAGAAGAAGTAAACAATCTTGGGTGCATTTTTATCTGACATTGTATTTACATCTCAATCCTGTCTACAAAATTACCTTCGATATAACAACGGTACCTCAGTTAATAATCATAGGGTTCCATAGCACCTTCCTTCTGAAGTTACTTAACCATTTGAAGACAATAAAAACCATACTTGCTCCCCTCACCTTCTTCATCCAAAAATTATAGCGAAAACTATAGACACTAAAAAACAACCCCAACCCCCCCCCCTCCCAAAGAAAAACACTTCTAAGAAGTAATGTACAAAATGTTACAAATACCACAATTTGAGATTGAAAAGAACCAGTCTAAAAATCACAGTTCGTTTCTTCAACGTGCTACCAGTCGTTGCTCCAATGGACAAAAAAACTTGTGACAAATTCTATATCCTCCTCCCTGCTTGATTTTGATATGCCCTGTCTACTAACTATAAATAGAGCAGAATCTATTTGGTAAAACTCACTCCAAACTGCATTCCTACTGAGAACTCAATAATGATTCATTCACTCTTGCTGGTAAATGTAGAAGCCAGGATAATGTTGCAAGAATGGTGGCCAATGAATTCATAATGTCATGTCGTGGACAGTTTCAGTCTGAAATAAGTGGGTTGGTCGATTTTGGTTTTTGGATGTATAGACTTATATCGAACTAGAGTGACGAACCTCCAAGGGTTTACTTGTCATGTCAAAGGAAACAGAAAACCGACTTTCAAGTAGAATATCTTACTGAAATTCATAAATATATGAGCCAAACAACCCAATTATTCACATCTTTGACAGCATATATCCATAGGAAATGTTCTTGCTGTGAAAGACATATGCAACAGAAATGCATTCTATATATATCATGAAAATGCATTTTTTTCCCCTTCGGATATACAATTACATATTTGCCTTACTGTGGTGATAAGGTTATGAAGCCAGTAGTTACAAAAGTCCACATAGCATTTGCACTCATCATAGGAAGCACACACATTGAGCATCCAATACAACAAAATCATTTGATTCCAAACATATTGACCTTTGACCTAACACAAACTTTTGCTGATACCTTTCAAAATCATGAGAGCATTACAACCATTAAAAAGAAAATTTTTTTTTTTTTACATTTTAACATCTCTGGAACTTGAATGAAAAGCCACATTTTAAGTGTTAAAGCAGCTAATAATCCACTGTATGTGAATTCTTGGTTACTAGTTCTAGGATTTGACCTCAAGTGACCGTTGAACCTCCATTAAAACGGTGTCCCTGTGTAATATTATTATTGATCCTGGTCAAGTTACTTGAAAATATTTTAAAGCAAAACTCGCTTCAAGGTTATTAACATGATTAAAAAACAATTGGTGATGATATAAATGAGCATCACATTACATCTTTAGCAGAATTAGAATTTCATAATTCTCCCACCCCCCCACCCCCAAAAAACAAACAAAACATCAAACCAAAGCAAAAATTTCTTCTCAAGACTAACTTGAGAATGATACATTCTTTGATGTGATACCTTTTTTGCATCTGCTCCCCCCCACCCCACCCCCCTAAGAATGGCCAACATTTACATCAGATGGAACAAGATGATTTGAATAGCAAATTTTGAGACCGACTACAAATTTCTTGAACAGAGAGTAAACCAATCTTAACGGTTCTTGAAACCTGAAGACTCTTAACCAAGTGGGCAAATATATTCAAAGTTAATATCCATTCTTTGTAGTGGTTTGTTGGGAATGAATTCATTTCTCAGTTTACTATATCAAGAGAATATTTATGTTATCTAATTCAAACATAGCTGCAAAATCCACACCTTTTAATGACTTTTTTTGTTGTCATCAATCAAAAAGTTTGTTTCTCCAAAGATATTTATAAATTTCTCATGTTTTTTTAAAAATAGATTAGCACAGGAACATATTAATCTTACTTCTTTCCAACAAGGCTTTCTGAAATTAATATAAATTTTTGATGAAGTTGCGAAAAATATGCAGGAGAAAACCCAACAGGGTATTCCCCCCCCCGGGGTGAAATGGGATGAGTACACCAGGGATGAAAGGGGATATCTGAGGCTTGTGATGACTGGCATACCGCTAAAGAAATGGAAGATTTTAAATCTCGGGAGGAGAAATTTGGCCTACGGAACATTTTGAATTTTTCATTTCTATGTGCGGCCCTGTGAGCATGCCTGGAATAGAATTATTTACAGAGATTCCAAACTCATGAAGGATTTAATCTCTGGTAAAAAGAATTGTTAGTCAGCTATTCCAAAGATGTTACGTTAATGACAATCTGTGAATGCATGAGACTTCTACGCTCATTCGAGAATATCAGGGATACAACATGCCAGAGAGAGAGAGAGAAATATTTAACAATAGAGCAAGGGAGATGTATAAAACAAAGATAGATATCTTAGGTAGTAATTGCAGCCCAGCCCAGTTATTCTTTTTTCCTCTGATACCTCATATGCAATGTTTCACAATTACACTTTCATTCAAGTAGTCGCTGGTGGTCTCACAATGCAAAGGTGTCCTGCCATGTAAATACATGAGCACAATTAAGGAATTGTTAACTTGGCGACATTAAAAGATGCCGCACACTTAGGAGAACAATTTTCATTTCCGAAACAAGGTTGAAGCCTGCAGACAATTCTGAGCAGATATGCCTAAGGCTAGTCTCATTTGCATATAACAATCTGGCTAGGTCTTATTTGTTTGTCAAGGGTGTTTTATGCTAATTATCATCTGACTGCACCAGGAAAGAGATACCTCATAACATCAGTATGGAATAATGTAATAGTTTACTCAAACTGAACTGCTGGAAGACACATCCAAAGGATACATAACTTAAACACTGAAGAAATACAAACAGCTGTTCTTTAAACTCAGGCGCCAAAAAATTGTGGGATACCCCGAGAGATTCCCTGTATCTTTCTTGAACAATGTCTTCCTGCTTTCTTCGTTATTGAAATCATAACATCGACTGACCTTCTTAACCGGCAAGGTTTATTATGGAGGTCACAATATACGACTTAGTGACAAAAAATTTATGATAAAGTAACTCATTGTGGACTGTTTAAAGGTAACGTGTAGATCACTATTCGGGGGTTACATGGATTACCCACAACAAAATGATCACAGCGAGGAAAAGTTTGAGCGATTTAACAAATATGTAAAGATCTAGCAATATCGGCTAGAGCAACCCTCTAGCTAAAATGTTTCATTTCAATGTACAACTGCCTGACTGACCAACATTATACACCATCACAATAATGTGTGATGTTTCATGGATGTCAGATGAGGTTGGGGCTTTTTTGGGTCGGAAAAATATCATAATTTAAGAGCATGTATTTAACCTCCGGGGGAAAATGAGATGGGAGGGGGGGGGGGGCGGGGGTGGGTGTGCCGCCCTACAATTAGAGTTAGTGGATGCAGATATAACATCAAGGTTACTCCAATTTTGGTACCACTGGATGGGAATGGGTTAATAAAGGAGGCAAGGAGCGATGATGGCTTTCTTGTTTGTCCACTCTTCATGAAGTATCCATCTGTTCACCACTATCGCCAACCCCCAACGTCTGCTCCTCGCTCTTCTCTGCTTCGGGAGGTACAGGGACAGGTGCGGGCTCTTCCTTCTTAGGTTCCTCTGGATCTGTGTGGGGAACTAGAAAATAGCAAATGTGAGGAGAGACAGATTGCGCACGTGTGAGAAGAAGTTTTCAAGAACGGATGAGAACCAACGAGTTCACTGATGAGATTTACTTCATGGTGGAGACTGATATACATGTATCTTGGTCACCTTGTTTAATTTGATCCACATTTCCGTATCGTTTGCAGTTGCCTGGGGCATTCTGCATATCGCAAGCATGACCAACCTGTTTCCAAAAGCTGACAGTCGATAACAATTAGGACAGACCAAAAATAACTTGCGATCTGTTAAAGCCACTGTAGTACTAAATTTTAAATTAAAAGAGTCCCTGGAGAGGAGGGAAGAGTGAAGGTGTGGCTCCTTGGTGGAGGGAGGGGGTAAGTGGATGAGGAGTGGGAGAGTACAATAGAGAGGTAAAACATCATCATAATAATCATAATAATAACACAAAATAGTTCTGTTAGTTCAATGGGCAATGAAGTACTCTCACGGGAAAACAAAACGCACACTGGCATCCTGTAGCTCACTGATATTTAACACAATTTTATAAAAGCTGATCCAATACTACAGGTTAGTACAAAATGTAATTGATCAAAAACTGTGGTAGAATCAGTTTCACAGTCAAAAATATCTCGCAGGACCAATGAAAAATGGGAACAGACCAAACAATTGATCGATTGCTTCATTCTCCCTCCATCAAGAAAAAATGAAATAAATACATAAGAAGTACACGAAGAAGGAAGGAGATCCATAGTAATCAAGACATCCATATGTAAGAATGACAGGATGGTAAGTTTACAAAGGATACCCTGAAAAAATTCAATTTACATGTTTTTTAAAAAAAAAATTGCCATGGAAAAAACATTTGTGTTTTCAAATTTAATATTTAATGTTTACATTAAGTCTTCCCTTGTAACAAACTTAACTCTCCTTCCCATGAGTTATCCCATAATGAGTAATCCCTACAATTATCATACAGCTTTCGTTCAGGTTCATTAGGTTGTCATACCTTTGACTTCTGCTGGTTCTTCTTCTTGTTCTACAGGGGGAGGAGGAGCAGGAGGTTCCTCTACTGCTCCCTCAACTGCTTCCTTCGCTTCTTCCTCGCCCTCCTCCTCCTTCTTCTCTTCAAGAGCTTCTTCTGGTTTTTCTGTTTCATCTGTCACTGTACGCAAGTAAAACAAAAGTTTGTACGTAAATGGCAGGTTAACACATAGATACTTTCACTTTGGTAGAATAACAATCCAGAAACATGATAAATTCTTGCTTAGGGTACAATTGCCATATAACTTAGGGTAACGCAAATGTTAACTTTGAAGGCAGACGACTATCTGTCGCATCTCATTCATATGAAGCTTAATCAGAGAGTTTTGGAGCCAAGCCTTGATTTACTTCATACTGAAAATCTACACACACCTGAACAGCTTCCCAGCGCACTATGTGATCGGGTGTCATGAATGTATCCCATCAAAACATAAGACCGGAGGGCCAGACGTGATGACGGGTACCGTTCAGATCAACTGACCATCGGTCATATCTTATATGTTAGATAGCACATACAGGCCTGACGAGGGGGAGGGGAGAGGACAGGGGGAAAAAATCCTGGGACCAGAAGTGAATAAGGGTAATACAATGGAAACATATGATACAGAATAATGTAAAATAATAAAGTTTCATAATTATGAAAATTTGAAGACTTTAAAAGAGGGCCAGGTGACATAATCGTCTGTAGGTTTGACCTGTCGCTCAATGCCCAGAGCATGTACAGAGACAGATAAACATTAGAAACACTAAGCAAGTATGTTACAAACCATAAATGGTTTAATCTGGCAAACATTTCAAGGAGAAAAAAATGCATATGCATAGGCTTAAATGAATTTGAAAGATCTATATCAGTAAAGCAGACAATCTTTCCTCGACAAATAATATCGGGTTTCTTGATTCTAAATGTGAAACGAGTATCTCGCTCATTTCCCTTTCATGATATTCACCCACCCATACCTGGAGGATCCGACGGCTTTTCTTCTTCTTCTGGCGTCTTCTCAATTTTCTCTTCCACAGGGGTATCTTCCATCTTTTCTTCCTCGATGGGAGCAGCACCTTCCTTAACCTCTTCTTTGTCTTTATCCTCTTCTGGAGGTGGATCCGCGCTAGCTGCCGTCGGTCCTTGTTGTGGCTCTACTGCTAAAAGAGAAGAAAATACCATCATAGATATATGTGTGGAATCAACTGTAAGCTGAATTACATGGTGTTGTAACAGTGGAGGAATATTAACAAAAAACACAAGAAGTCACAGGGTAATAAGTGAGAAACACAGAAAAATATCAAGTTTTTACATTGGGCAAGAATCTCTATGACTATGACCAAATAAATTTCAACTTCATAGTTGGGTACCCCTTTATTACCCATAGTATCTGGAGCTAGAGATTTATGTGTTAAAAACCCAATATCTAAGACAATCAAATTTGATTTTCTTCAGTTTAGATGTACAGGAAGTTTATGCCTTTACCCACATTGCCAAATGTTGTATCTTATTCAGTCAATAAATGTGCAATTTTCAACCAAATTTTAAAAATTCAATATTTTCAGGTACCTAAGCTCTCTTTTAATGATTATAGATTGCACTACCTTTCGATGCAAAATTCAGCTTTTAAAATACCAGAAAATACCTGATCAGATAATTCTGGTGCCCTTTGGTACTTTTCCAAACTACGTTGCTTGCAGACATTGCCTTGTCCACTTCATTTTTGAGTCTCGCCAAAATTCTGATGTGGGTATCACATATTCTTGTTAATCTGCTATCTGATTTCTGTTTTTCCATCTTTTGTAAGTTTTTGACAGTTCAGACATAGAATAGGTAACATACCAAATACACAGTGCAGACACAGGCCAGTGAAAGAAAAGAAATGGCTCACGGTAGAATATACATTTAATAAATGAAGGGCTTTGGTACAATCACTGACTACACAAAACAGTATCGTTAACATTAGAAACCTTCTATAGTAGTAAGTGCAACAACAAACATGCACCACGGTGTTGAACAGACATAAAAATGCCTAAATACGAGAAATTAGGAAGCGGGATAGGGGGTGAGGGATGTCTCGAATGGGACTAGGGGTATCTTCCATTCGTTCATACCTGCACCGGCTGGGGGGGCAGGGGCATCTCCTGCCTCCTGCAAACGCTGAGCTTGCTGAGATTGCATGGCTGCTACGGTCTGTGCGTGCTGTCTAGCTCTCATTTCTGCGACTCTCAATTGTTCCTGGTGGAATTGCTGTCTGTCCGCGAGAAGCTGCTGTCTCTGATATTCCAACTGCAGAGGCCAAAAATAAAACGAAGGAAATAAACTTGTGACAAATGACTAAGATCACGATGATGATGATGATGCTGGTGCCATTTAATTAGGATTCTTCCAGGCTACGGTGACCACGAGGGACTGACGAGTCATACCAATTACCATTCAAGGTTCCAGAAAGTAGTTTTGCAAATAAAATTTTAAGACAAAACAACTGATGACTAAAAACTTGAGTCTTGATTACCAGCCTTCCTTAAAGAAAGATCTTTTTAGATCAATAAGGTTGGAATTTGAGTTATTGGTCTGGAACCAAACTGCAGACATGGAGAGGAATGGGATGGTGTCTCTTGAGTAGTATTTATGTGAAACCCTTCGAGTCCTGACAGAATAGCTTCCTTAGCCCTTAATTGAAATTCAATATATCAATAGAGTCGAAGCATTACAGGAAAGGAAACAGTTTAGCTGGAGGCAACAAATGATCTATGTTCAGCAGCTAAACAGAAATAAAAAGAAACTAGAAACTTGTAAATTAGGACAAAGTGCTCCATTATTAATTACCAATTATTAGAGCAGACTACCTAAACTAGAAGTACCCCAAAAATGATTATGAACAGCCAAAAAAAAATAATTTTTTTCTTCATAATAAAGCCACAGATGCTAACAAATGTTACAGAGACCAACTATTAGTGGGAAGTCATAATTTTGTTTGTAAAAAACCCCCAAATACAAAACATTGTTTTATACCTTGAAAATGAATCTCTTGGAAAATGCTTCATATGTATTAGGTATTTTTTTCAGGGTGCAGTACTTTTGAGAGCCCTGCACAACACATTTTGTTATCATTAAAAATAAAATTCATCCAAAAATTGATTTGTTTCTCTCTTTTTCAGAGATGTCCGTAATGTAAAAAATAAAAAAACAAGACTATGTTACAAACAACAGAGAAATTCAAACCTACGGGGAACCTCTTCATCCTAGCGGTTACATTTCTAAGAAATTGTTACCAAACATGGCCGCTGTCCATTCTAATGAGTAACGATAGTGACACGCTAACACCTCAAGGACACTTCAGCTGAGACGGTGCAGAGGAAAAAAGCCGCCCCTCGACTCTCAGAGAGAAGAGTCCCGTACGTGTCTGTCGACATGGATACACTGATGAAAGATGAAAGGTATTAACTTACGGCTTCTCTTTCTTTGTCCATGATCGTCTCCAACTCTTCAAAGTGGCGGAGTTTTATTTCCAGTTTCTTCATCTGTGTCTCCACCAGGAGGGCTACCAGACTCTTGATCTTCCTCTCTTCCACGGCAGCCAGATGCTGCGATTAGGAGGAAACGGAGAGAGGGGATAAGTTAATCACGAAAAAAAAATTCTTGGATGCCGCTTGGCTCCGAAACTTGTCTAAACCGGTATAATGAAATGATTATTAAGGAGAGGAAGGGTATCTGGATTCTGATCTTGCAGTATAGTTGATGCATAGTACCAACTACACGTATGCACAAAGCCACCCTCCCCCACCCCCACCCCCCCCACCCCCCACCCCGCAGGTTATCCTTCATTTTGGACATTATAAAGGGTTTTATCTTGAACTCTGCATACATCATTTCTGCTTCTTCAAAATCTCAACTTAACATTTTATTTTCCAAACCACTGTGCAAAGACAAAACAGCACTTTCTTTATAAAACCATGAAAAATTTAGAGCTAAGCCCATCAAAGTCGAGACTGCCACTGATGATTATGGGTCACTATGACAGTGACTCGACATCACCGTTCTGTCCTCCTGATTGTTCTCACCTTGGCCTTGACTGCTGCTGCAGCCAGGGCCGCTGCGGCAGCTGTAGCCATGTTTCCTTCCTTCAAAGTTTCTTCATGCTCTTTGACTTTCTCAGGTTTCTCCTTCGGGGGAGATGGAGCTTTCTCTTCTTTCTCCTTCTGCTCTTCTCCTTCTTCATCACCTTCTTTTGTGTCACCTTCTTTCTCTTCTGAGGTCTTTTCTCTGCAAAGAAGATAAAAAATCAATTCCAGTTTTCTCCTCAACAAAAACAGAAGAAAAGAAGAGGAAAACTTCATAGTAGGATACATTACATTGAGTATGGGAAGTAAACCATTTCACATAAAATTTTTCCATTTTCATACTAAATTTGAAGTTAAAACCTTTTGGTCTATCATGATATATTTCTTTTTATAATACTCTGCTATCATTTCTGCATTTGCATTTTGCAGTGATGCAAGCTAAATTTTCCCCTGCTTTTCCATATTGCTATCCAGCCTATCCAGCAGTACATTGGAAGGAACTTAACTGTTTGGAAATATATGTTGATTCATCTGCAAAAAGTTTTAAAAAAGATGCCCCCGGCTTGCCCCTCTCAGTCAATAAAGAAAACAACCTCCCCTTAGACCCCTTCCCCAGACCACAGATCGGACACACTGCTTACTCTTCCTGGCTAAAGCCCAAATTCTTCTCTAAATCTTTAATAATGGCTCTGACGTCAACCATTCTCAAACATCAACAACTAATGCGCTACAAGCACATTACTCTGTTGCTTTGTGACACTTCACAATGTCACTGTCGCCGAGCAAATTAGTGAAGGGATCTTCGATTCAAATCAGTCAAAGAACAAAACAGAAGCGTTCATCCATCAGGGATGTCGGAGGCAAAATTTGCAGCTGTCTTTCGACTGAAAAATAGCATTTTGATGTAATTATTAGCTCGGACGAGGAGGAAGCAATGGATAGGGTCACAATGCCATATCTTTCGACGGATGTGACACAAAAGGAATTTGCAAAGGTTGCACAAGTCACTTCACAAACCTCTTGCAGATGACGGTATTTCTATAAAATATTGAATTTTTCCGTTGCTAAGAGTCACCTTCACAGATGGATTACTTGAAGACCTTCAACATACCAACTAACTTCACATCTACAGCATATTTTCTCCAAAGAGACAGAGAGAGAGGGAGAGGATTATGTTGACGATGAAATTCATCTAATCATGATTCTCTCTCCTCTCGTCTCTCGCTATTGCTCTAAGCGATGATATTGTACATTTATTAGACTTCAAATTTGTAATCATTATTGATCTGTTGTTAAAGACTCTTTATTAACTCCCCTGAAACAAGGATAAATATTTCATAGAAGAAAAGAAAAAAAATACAGATAGCGAAGAGAGAGGAAAGCTTCATGTTAAATAAGGAATTCATAAGATTAGAACTTTTCAAGTTGTTTGGTGAAATGGTAGATCACTTCACAGTAATGAGATTAATGTAGGGAATAAGCTCAAACAAGAAAAGAAAAAAAAAGAGGGCAATACACAGAATTGGATATCTCATTGCCACCAAACACAGATTTCAATTAACAAATTTATTATTAGCTACGCAATATGGTTTTTGAAATTAACATGACTACATTCTTTTGTGATAGATATTAACGTTTCTTAATTTAAGACTGGAAATTTTTTGTAACTGAAGACTGTCAGTACTAACTGCCTTGGTATAACATGTTTGATATATCAGTTGACCATTTTTACCAAAACCCACAGAGTTCACAATGTGTTGACGATTGATCAAACTTAGGCAATGTTCTTTTTGCTTTTCTCTCAATACATAATATTATAGTAATAAGTGAATTCAACTGCAACATTTTGGTTTCTAAGAGCTTGATCCACTTTGATATTTTCCCCACTAATGCCCAAAAAATAAAATAATGACTAAATAATTAAAATAATGGATGAAAATAATGTAAAATTGTCAAAGTTAAGTTTTATTTTTGTATGTATGTATGTATATGTATGTATATTTTTTTAAAATTTTTTTAAAATAGTAACTTGTTTATCTGCATGTTAAAGATTGTGTTCAAGGTTTGTTTACAGCTTGTGTTATAGTTTCCATCCAAAAGTTGCTTCAAAGGTTATGTATAAAGCAGTTGCACTTTACACTATTATGTTAAAAGGTTAGAGTGAATGTTGTATGTCCCATTAAAGGTCGTGTGGAAGGTCATGATGTCGGTTGTGCTGTAGGTTATGTTGTAAGCTATGTTCATGAGCATGTTGTAAGCTATGTTCATGCTAATGTTCATGTTAAAGGTTGTTTGAGATAATGTGATAGACTCTGTGGAAGGTCATGTGGACAATTATGGTACAGACTGTAGCAGGTTGCGATGAAGTTCATGTTGAAGATGGAACTGTTGAAACCAATATTGTAGACTGTGTTGAAACTCATGTTGTACACTGTATTGAAGGTAATGTTGCAGGTTGTGATGAAGTTCATGTTGAAGATGGAACTGTTGAAACCAATGTTGTAGACTGTGTTGAAACTCATGTTGTACACTGTATTGAAGGTAATGTTGCAGGTTGTGATGAAGTTCATGTTGAAGATGGAATTGTTGAAACCAATGTTGTAGACTGTGTGTAAATTGTTAAGAAAAAAAGGAACCCTGTATGTTCATAAAAGATACCCAGGCACCGAGTCATTTACTTCAATCACAGCATTATACTATGATGATGCATCTAGTTTCTTTGTTAAATTGTCAAACAAGAAAAAGCTGCCCATACCTGAAATTGATCAACAAGCATTTTGGAAAGTCGCACCAATTGCCTGAAATGAGATACTAACTTACAGCATGAATGCTCACAAAGTATTGCAATGTCAGCTGACTCAGTAATGTGCAATAATAAATACTTTCAAAATCCAATTCTGAACCTTTCCTAATAATTTTGGAGTAATGACATCTCCTACAATGAAGTCCTTAGGAGTACTACCAAACTACAGACCTACAAGGGGGCCTCACGTCAGATAACATGACCTTATAAACATTCCTACATCACAAGACAAAAGATAAAAACATTTCAAGCAAACTTACTTGGCCTCCTCCTCACTCTCATCTTGTTTTTCTTTCTCCTCTGTCGTGTCCATCTTCTTCTCTTCCTCTGTCGTCTCTCCCTCCGCATCTTTCTCGGACGTGGCGGGATCGACGGACGTGTCCATGCTCTCCTCTCCGTCTTTTTCCTCTTTGGATTCTTGGTTGACCTCCTCTGACGTCTCCTTCTCTTCTTTCTCGGAAGCCTTTTCGTCCTGAGAATTGAAATAGGGACAATTAGAGAGAGAGATGACCAAGACAATTCGATGCTGGTGAAGAACCCTTCATGTGTGCAATAACTCGCATTTCCATATTTCTCTTTGCTAGGATATCGGAATCGCAAAGAGCAATTAATTAAAAGTCTGACAATCATACCAACCACAACTATGACTTTTCCCTAAGTCTCAAGTTGCCATTATTTTGCTAGTCGGGGAGGGGGTGGTGGGGGGTGAATGAGTAAGGGGCTAAACTACTGTCACATCACTATGAGATTCTATGCTACCACATACCTTCTCATCTGTTTCTGGTTTAGTACTCTCTTCAGTTTTCTCCTTTTTGCTTTCCTTACTTTCCTCTGCGGCTGGGGGGTGGGGGGGGTGGGGAGGGGTGAATGAGTAAGAGGCTAAACTATTGTGACATCACTATGAGATTCTATGCTACCACATACCTTCTCATCTGTTTCTGGTTTAGTACTCTCTTCAGTTTTCTCCTTTTCGCTTTCCTTCTTTTCCTCTGCAGCTGCGACCGCTGCTGCTGCTGCTGTTGCTGCTGCCACGGCTGCGGCCAGTTTCTCCTTGTTCTCACTCGCGGCCTTTGATGATTCACTGGGGGTGGTCCCTGCGATACCGCTCACTCCCAACATGTAGTTGTGACTCACGTTGCCAGCCTTGGCAGTCTCTTCGACTCGCTTGATGTGAGTGTCGAGCAAACTGCTCGGAACTTCCCCTTTCATCTTTGTGAATTCATCTGATGAAAGTTGTAAAAAATGAACTTGTGTATTGAAATATGTACATGGGTATTATTACCACAGATATAGTGTAGTAAGAAACCTAATACAAAGTCTACATAGAGTTAACTGAAACAGGACTGGCTAAGGTATGCAAATACCAAAACTAATTCATAAAATGCAATATGTAATAAGTTAAAGGGACACTAACTTTTACATATCTTACAGACACAGGCTTTCTGAAGTAGATAAGCAGTATGCTAACAAGTTTTTTCACTCATTTAAAATGTAACACAGTTCTATTACTGTAACAGCTTCCATACAGAACTCAAACAACATTGGTGTAATAACACAATACTAGGAGTATGTTAACTGTTTGTTAAGGTAATTACATAATAGGACAGCATGACCATGGACAGCATTATAGGTATATCAAGTGATGAGAGGACACTCAAATGCAGTAAAACTGTCAAAAAACTGCATTTAATATACACTGTTTACTTTCCAAGAGGACAGCAATGTATCTGAACTTCTCTGCCTTTCCTATTCCCATTTCCACTGTCTGCTTTAATACTTCCATATGAGCATAATCCAAGCATCCATGGTTACCAATGACCCCCAGCAGAGATTAAGTCCTTGTACTCACCAATGGCAGCCCTAGCTGCCGCACTGGCTACCCTGGGGTCCACGGCAGCAGCGAGGAAGGCCACGGTACTCATCAGGGGGTTACCAGACTTGCTGAATGGAATGGGCTGGTTGGCAAGAGGTCCTGAGGGTGACCAATGGGTACAAATCATTACAGCATATAACAACTTCATACAGGAAAGAAAGCTTCAAATGACAAAAGAACAGAACTGCACTCCACACTGTGAGAGACTTCATGACTAAACCTTCAACTACATTGCAAGCTTATTAACTGTGCATTGATTTGCATGGGCCCGTCCATGAGTGGAAGACAGGAAATGTTCTAAATAAAGTCAATGACCTAAAGGCTTTTGACTAAGCTCGATAACCAATGTTACAAAATTTAAGTGAGTAGTCCAAGACATTGTTACGGCCCATCCATAAACTGTTACAGCTTAGATTGAACACCGTCAATCATATAGCAGATACTACAACAGTTTGACTCCTTCTGCGGATAAAATAAAGCACTTCCCATCTGATGAGCCCTAGATCTTTAACAATCCATACAGGTGTAGAGCTTAATTCCAAAATATCGACATTAATCAAAATTAAACATATTTTCCAACCTAGAGCCATAGACCCGTCTTCCAAGAAAGGATCTTCAATCGGTAGTCGTAGGAAGTGCATGATGCATTCGTCTTGAGTTCTGCTGCCCACGTGTTCAGAGACCTTATTCCAGTCGTCTTTGTACATCTCCAAGCCCTCTAACAGCAGTAAGGTCTCCTGGTCCGTCCAATCTTTTGCCACATTAGACGATCCTGTCTTGGACTAGGAACCGACAAAACAAAATCAACGTTTTCAATAGGTGCAATGTCATTTCATCAATGTCTTATTTCTATATGGTACAATAAGTGAATAAGGCTAAGGGGGGGGGAGGGGGATACGGGGCAGGCGTATGTTTTCCCCCTCCCTCTTTAAACGACGGATGTACTCCACGGCATTGCTAATAGCTGGATACTCTCTCTTATCAAGAGGAGTGCTAGGTAATGGAATGACCAACTTTTCATTTCATATACCCGCATGATACCTCTACCTTTACCATTTCCGGTAAAATTTAGGCACTCAGTCAATTATCCGATGTGAAAAGTCAACAATGTGAGGAAAACTGAAGATCATACAGCTCAGTTAAAAATTCAAAATTATGAGAATGACAATATATTTGATGTATTTCTTTTGTATGTATTTTAGATCCTTCTGCAAGCAGGAACTCGCGAAGAAGTCCCATTGGCTTATCAAAGCCGCAAGCTGACCGAAGTCAGTCTCTTAGATTCATATTTAACGTCCTTGATTATGAATTGTCAATAATCAACAACTCTGTAACTGAACGACATACATTAATCTTGGAGTGACTCGAATGGCCACCATAGATCTACAAAACTAAGAATTCTTATGGTGAAGACCCTGGATCTCATCGGTCTTCCAAACCTCACTTTCTGATAGCTTGTTAGGCTCCCAAATTTGTATCTTTACCTTCATATTCTTTTTGTTAGCATACATATCGTTTCTGAGGCCAATGTTGGACAGGTCTGGAACCTTGTTTCCATCCTTGGATGGGAGTGGATCCTTTATCTGTGCTATTTGCTGAGAAGCACTCTATAAAATATGAAAAGAAAAAAAAGGGTACAAAAAATGGCAAAATAAATACTTACAAATATCTCCAAATAAAAGTTAAGGAATAAAAACTTTTCTGCCAGAGTGCAGATTTAACTACTTCACTAGTTGAAGATGTAAGTAATTTACCCAACAATCAAGTCACCTTATTTTTGTGGCGAAGTATATCTCAGTTAAGTGTCAGGGAGTATATTACATATGAAACAGGTAAGTGCTCAGAGGGATATGACATGCCATCATCATCAAGGTAAACTGGGGAGGGAGTGCAGAAAGGCAGAGGTTAGGAGGAGGGGAGTGGGAAAAGGGGAGAGTTAAAATGACTTTGACATTGGCTACAAATGTGTTCAAGGAATGAGAATAATGAAGAGGTAATAGTGCTTGGTGTGAAATCTAATATGCTCCTGGAATCATAAATTGATATCTACCACCACCATCATGATACCAGCATGACACCACCAACAACACGAACCATGATCACCCAATGGCCACCAATGTCATCGTTTCCACCACCTACAACATGATCCATGATCCCCCAATGGCCACCAATGTCATGGTTTCCACCACCTACAACATGATCCATGATCCCCCAATGGCCACCAATGTCATGGTTTCCACCACCTACAACATGATCCATGATCCCCCAATGGCCACCAATGTCATCGTTTCCACCACCTACAACATGATCCATGATCACCCAATGTCCACCAATGTCATCGTTTCCACCACCTACAACATGATCCATGATCACCCAATGTCCACCAATGTCATCATTTCCACCACCTACAACATGATCACCCAATGGCCACCAATGTCATCGTTTCCACCACCTACAACATGATTCATGATCCCCCAATGGCCACCAATGTCATCGTTTCCACCACCTACAACATGATCCATGATCCCCCAATGGCCACCAATGTCATGGTTTCCACCACCTACAACATGATCACCCAATGGCCACCAATGTCATCGTTTCCACCACCTACAACATGATCCATGATCCCCCAATGGCCACCAATGTCATCGTTTCCACCACCAAAAACGTTAAGTTCAAGCTTACCAGATCAATCCTTCTCATAGACTTGGCTCTCACCTGCTGACTCTTAAGAGGTTGTAAAGGGGTAATACCAGCAGGGGTATCTGCCATCACCATAAAATGAGACGTGGGTGGAGGGCCCATCGGGGCTACCTTAGACTCAGAGTCCACTTGGTAGTTGATCAAACCCCACTGTTCCAAGAATGCATGGACTCTGTTATCAAAAACATATGAAAAACAAAGTCAACCTTTATGCTGATAAAACATTAAACAAACAAAATTGTGGAACAAAAATTTTCTGCACTGCAAGAAACATTTCAAAACTTGCTTAATATGAGTTATCAAAATGGTAATCATTACCACATAAATCTCTAAGTTTGATGAGGACTTTCCAAGTTTGTTTTCAACATGACGCATTTTATTCAGAATGACTCAAATTCACAACCAAGCTCAAGGAGCAGCATTTAAATTCTTCATGATCAATCATAGTGTATGTTTGTCTGTATGTTTGTCATCATGTATGTATGTTTGTATGTATTTTAGATCATCCTACAAGCAGGAACTCACGAAGAAGCCTCATTGGCTTATCAAAGCCGCAAGCTGACCGAAGTCAGTCTCTTACATTCATATTTAACGTCCATGATTATGAATTGTCATTGTCAATAACTCTGTAACTGGACAACATACATTAATCTTAGAGTGACTCGAACCGGGGACCTTATAATTGGAAGGCACCGGCGTTAACCTCTGAGCTAACACTGAGCTAACAATCCAATCCATAACAATCATGTGTGTAGATGGAGTCCCAAAACAGAACTTGGAACCACAAATGGGAAGAACAGCCCCTCAATGAGGACACTTTACTAGCGGAGGAAGCTCACACAAGTATCAAGAGAGATGATGAAAAACAAACCTGAGTACAGCACACACATCACCGGCAAGATTACGTCTAGCGGCTGTAGCAGTTAAGTACTCCGTAGGGTTGAGTCGATAGGTGTCAATCATAAAGTTACGGTAAGCAAGGTATCTATGAGAGAAAAAGAAAAGTTCATTTAGAAACATGTCGGCAAACTTCACAGCAAATTTGAACAGTTCTTCTTTTATTGTGAGGAGACCATCAATCTCTCATAAATGAACACAAAGTTGTACATCGAGAAAACACACAACTTCAAATCTTAAAGCTACTCAAAATGAAGTGAAATAGTGTTGTATTTGAGCCAAATAATCACTTTAACATTCACAGAAAGAGGAAGGTAAACACAATGACAAATACTTACACTTCGGAAGTTTTAGATTTATTCTTGCTGTTGAAGAACTCTGGAAGACCCCTCCTCTCTATGGCATGAACACTGTGTGAAAAAAACAAGATGACAGTTTATTTCTCAAATTAAAGTCTCAAACACCGATTAGTTTGAAACCTTGTTTTAATACATATCAAATCCCTTTCATTTCTACAAAGCAATACTTCAAACTGTCAATAGCAACATTATGAAATCACATACACTAAAAATACATTTATCGTTGTTGTGATCACTGGCGGATCCAAGGGGGGGCCAACGGGGGCCATGGCCCCTCCCAAAGGTGAGCCAAAAAGTGTTTCCGAACATCCGCTAAATCTTATGATTGGAAATTAAAAAAATCGCGAGGAAAAAAATGGTAGACTAGTCTAAACCTTTTCGTTTTCTGGTTTAAAATTAAATGTATGAGCATGAGGATTTACAGTTTATCACCATTTTGCAGTTACAGGCTGGTTGTAAGAAATTTATAACCTATGAAAAATAAAATTTCTTGAGAAAGATGATCCCAACTTTGTTTTATAAATATTTTAGAAAATTACACATGGATAACATTTTTATAGAAGTAAATTAACATCACCATTGTACACTTTTGTCTCACCAAATTGCATCTGAGGGCATGGGCGGGATTACGGGGGGTGGGGGGAATTGGCCCCCCACTTTTTCCCAAATCTTAGTTCACTTTTTTGTCATTTTTGCAGACAAATGTGCACAACCCTAATCGAAATTATTCCCCCACAACAGCTCTATCAAATAGGCCTATTTGTTTCGACTGATCTAAGTCGAATTTGTGTTTAAGATCGTAACATGTAGCATGCAGAATAACTGGAGCTGGAGCTAGCACATGGTTTGCAGCACAGGTTACGAATCCTGGAGCTAACACACTAGCGATTTAATTCTGCATGTGATGAATCCGCGGCATGTGCTACAGTGCTAGCTTCAGGAATTGATTTTCAACGTTGCTGCTCTACTGAATGCGTTGAATAACTAAATCCAGAGAAACGATTTACGAAAGCCAGATTTGCATATTGGGTATATCAATTATTAAATTAAATTCAATACATTGACACATGACACCCCCCCCCCCCGTTGTCATTCAACAATATGCAATGGCATATGCCGATGTAATTTCTTTACTGCTCGAAATCACCTCTCCTCGACTTCAGTGACGACGGAACCGGTGGACTTGAGGGGCTTATCCCCCATGAAAAAGTGTGGGGGGGTGGGGGTAAAGGTATGTTCAGCCCCAATATTTGCCAAGTGCTCCAAGAAGTGGGGACCGCAGGGAGAATTTCGACGTGGGTGCTGAACATATTCTTGATCGG
>JAIPMN010016162.1:3532-14452 GCA_020650975.1 Apostichopus californicus
CCCCCCCCCCCCCCCCCCCCCCCCCCCCCCCCCCCCCCCCCCCCCCCCCCCCGGACGATAGCCCTATTGGTCCAAGTATACAACATTAAGCCTATACAACAAAAATGTTGACACAATGTCCCAGTATCATTCAGCAGCATTGAATGGCACATGGCTACTTCCTTAGGCCCCAAGATCTCATATGCTACACGCTGGCTAGTGAATGTGTAATGACTGGTTTCAGCCCCTCATTGCTTTTTTGGTTCATTTTCTTTAGGTATATTAAGAAGAAACGAGAGCACTGTTCAGTATCCCATAGTTTGACAGGTCCCTCCATATGTTCTTGGGCTCCCTAATTCACTTGGGCCCCAAAGCTGTAGTTCCGTCTGTCTCAGTTCCGCTCCACAAAGTTTCAACTGGCATATATACATACCGTACTCACTGTATAAAATAGATGGCGTCCTTTAACCAAGCTATTAGGGGGGATTCCCCAACGCTAACGTTCCGGAAACGATGACAGGGCCATGGTATAGTCTAGTCATGCATGGCGTAGTACTAGTATAAATGCACTTGTTCAGTTATTAATTACTAAAGGAACATTTGTCTTACACATACAAAGGTAACTGAAGTAGGTTGAACTTTTACATATCTGGTAAAGTATATCGACAACCAAGTCATTATTATTGCGCACGTAGGATCATGTGCCATTCGTCGCCGGTCGGTATATCTTTAGTTTTCCGCCTTCAGGTCAACTTCCAGGTATCTACAGCATAATACAGGTTACGGAGTTTAGGTAAGAAGAGGCTAGACCAACAGACCAGTACACACATACAAGCAAAGGTTTAGGCTAGGTATTATTCGGTGTATAAATATTGTGGACTCGTACGTTTCGAGCGCCTGTGCAAACATACTGTACATGATAGGGCCTAAAGACAGGCACGGTCAGTAGGCTACTGAAGGATTGGCAAATTTCGAATAACTAACAGTTAACTTTTCCTTGTAAGCTTGTTTAACTTAGCAGCTACAGTGCTGCAAAATGTTTTTTTTTGTGTTTTTTTTTAGCTTTTTGTCCTGAGTGTGGTTGCATTTTAGTTTTTTGTTGTTGATAGAGATGTACTGTAACATATTTGCAAATGTTTTTGCATCTTTTATATACTCATGAGACCGTACACTTTGGGGCCAAAGTGTACGGTTTCAAGTGCATAGCCTCTCATGTATTATAAATTTATAATGATACATGAGTGGCCACTTTGGGAACAGCTAGCCTAGCATCCAGACTCGTTAAGTTACCAGAACTGTACCTCAATGATTGTCAGATCTAGTAATATTGCTTTCTGCTAGATCCTATGGCCATGAAATTCTAGGCATAGTATTTAGAAGTATGTTTTAATAGATGCAGAACCATAATATTTAAGAAAATGCAAGTCCAAGAAGTCTATTAATCCAGCAGCGTAGGTGCACAGATGCTCGGATGAGGAGTTGGAAAAAATCAAATTGGAGGTGGAGTAGTTAATATTTGATGTGAATCAGACTAGAGTACTGAAGACTCGAAGTGGATGTGCTGATGCTCGGATGCATAGTGGGGAATTCTAAGGCCAAGAAATGTATTTGAGGATGGCCCAACATATTGTGCTTTTGTAATTTTTCATTCATGTGTATATGTTTGAAAGAATCTAAGTCCAAGACTACTATCCGGCCTCAGGTGGATGCAGAGTCAAACTGGGTATCCATGCATCAGTGTGGTAGGATAATTACATCTCTCAAGTGGCCCTACATTCTATAGTTCTATTGTTATATCCAATTTGGTTGCAGGTGACCATTCTTTTTGGTTGGTTAAATGTTTTTGACTATCCCTTATAACCTTCAAATTTGATTCATTTTTCAGATTTTTCTGATGATCCAAAAATTGGTTTTCCTGTTATTGACATACTGTAGAGTCTGTCAAGGTTGTTGATAAGTAACAGCAATGTCTGATGACAAATTGGATACGGACCGACGGGTGCATGTAAAAGTAGTTCTACTTGGCCAGACACGTGCAGGAAAAAGTTGCTTGATGAAGCGGTACATAGATGAACAATTTTATGGAGATCAAGTGGCAGTGAGTCTGTATTTATACTTTGGTCTTATTTGTAATAAGCTCGATACCAAGACTCAATAGAGGAGGTACAGCTGCAGGGTGTCTGGTCACTGTTAGACAATTATACATACAACAGGTGTGGAAATATTAACATACCACCACAGAGATGTGTGCAAGGGGAGGAAGAGCCAGAGGGAATTAGTAATAGTTAGTTACACCCAGGAAATTCTGCAGTTACAATAACAGGATGCAGTGAGGGGTCACTTAAAGGGAGTGAAGACTCGCGCACTGAAAAAGTTAACTTTGCTTGCAAGTGAAGTTTTCATCTTGTCGCTACAAGATGCAGACAGTAATGAAACGTGATACCTTGTTATCTAGACCTGAGATGTCCATCGCTGCTATGTACATTGTGTTGTGGGTATTGAACGTAGCTGTATGTCTGTATACACTAGTGTCTAATTACCAACGGTAGCAAGCTGTGTGTGTATTTTCTGGGATCGATGGTGGTGTCTATTGTCAACACTTCTGTTACACCTCATTCCAAACTAGGTCAGACTACCCGCATCAGACGTTTCTTTGTGCGCAAGTCTTCACACCCTTTAAAATCTGTTGGTTGAAAATCAAGTTCTAACTGGCATTGTCCTGAATTACAACACACATCAGTTACTGCACATACAGGCTTTAGAGAACAGCCCCATAATAACTGTAAGCTCATAGTAAGCAGTAGTTGTTATACGAAGGATACATGAGTAAGTCATCCCGATTCTATGACAGTCCATTGTGTACCGGGCCGCCTTAACAACATGTTTATGTTCTTAACGTCTATACTCTAAAGCGGCCATATGCTGGTGCATTCTTTTCTACTGGTAAACAACAAAATCCACCGGCATTTTAATTGCCAGTAAATAACCAGAAATTTGAGGCCAGTAAATACTAACATTAGGCTTTTGTTTTTGATATTACAGAGTGTCGGTTGTTCTTTTGCTGCAAGGTCGATAATTGTCGGCACAGTGGAACTATGCTTGGGAATATGGGTAAGTGTTCTGACTCAGGAGTATGGGTAGGTGATCTGACTCAGGAGTATGAGTATAAGTGTTCTGACTCAGGAATATGGGTTGTGTTCTGACTCAGGAATATGGGTAGTGTTCTAACTCAGGAGTATCGGTAAGTGTTCTGAATCAGGAGTATCGGTAAGTGTTCTAACTCAGGAGTATGCATAGTGTTCTGACTGAGGAATATGGGTAGTACGTGTTCTGACTCAGGAATATGGGTAGTGTTCTGACTCAGGAATATGGGTAGTGTTCTGACTCAGGAATATGGGTAGTGTTCTGACTCAGGAATATGAGTAGTGTTCTGACTCAGGAGTATGGGTATAAGTGTTCTGACTCAGGAGTATGGGTAAGTGTTCTGACTCAGGAGTATGGGTAAGTGTTCTAACTCAGGAATATGGGTAGTGTTCTGACTCAGGAATATGGGTAGTGTTCTGACTCAGGAATATGGGTAGTGTTCTGACTCAGGAATATGAGTAGTGTTCTGACTCAGGAGTATGGGTATAAGTGTTCTGATTCAGGAATATGGGTATAAGTGTCCTGACTCAGGAATATGGGTAGTGTTCTAACTCAGGAGTATATATAGGTGAGTGTTCTGACTCACAAAAGACTCAGGGAAGGAGTCATTTATAATCTAGTAAAGTCAGCAGGGCAAGGTATAAGGTGAATGTAGCCCTTTTAAGGTCCTTTACTAACAGTAGCCTGACCCAGTGTAATACTCAGACGTTATTGTTGAAGCTAACATTAAGTATAGTATCAATTAAGGGTAAGTAACAGTCAGTCGATATTGAGGTAGCAGTAATAATAAATGATTGAAGCTTTAATCTTCAACTCTCAGACTGATACCAAGATGGTAATATCATACCTTTTTGATAATTTAGTTAACTTTATGGACTTAAAAGGAATTACTCAAATTGGGACATGAATGGAAATTTTGCGTACAATGTAACTATTTAATGTTTTTGTATTATCTTGGTTAGGAATCACTTTGCCATTGTTTTCTTTTTAGTATTTTTGTTCTGTTTTGTTTCTCTTGTCCCAGGATACATGTGGGCAAGAACGATATGAGGCTTTAACAAGAATCTACTATCAAAATGCAGCTGCTGCTATTGTTTGTTACGGTAGGTTAATGAAGGTTAAACCAAGAGCCTAAATCATAACAAATTTCTACCAAGCGACCTTCTCAACTCTCCGCCTCCCACCTCCCCCTCCCACATACCCACCAACCCACCCCTTCTTCTTTCTCTCTCTTTCCCCAATCCTTAACAAGCATCTACCAGCAGCTGCAGCCATTTTTTGTCATCGCAGGTACAAAAGCTTGAACCAAATGCTAACACCTTGACAAGTTCCAGCACCTATTCTATATCTCCCCACCCTCATTTTACACCTTCTCGCTTTCTGCCAGACTAATAACATTTATAAATACATGACACCATTGACTGAAATGGTGTTTTAATAGCAAGGTACAGACAAGGTATTTCCGTTTGGAAGTGTAGGGGAGGTAATCTAATAATAGAAATTAGATAATTCTTATGAATTTCCATGATTTTGAATTGTATGCATATTTGATTCCTTGCCAAAGGCATAAGGAATCTATGTGATGGTGATGGCTTGTGTGTGTGTATGTGATGCTGCTTGTGAACACCATATCTCAATAAGGCTACCCTTGAGGGATCTGATACTTGGCATGAGGATGCCCCATATTTAGTAGAATAAAATCTATTGCCTTTGGTGGAGGTCAAAGGTCATTTGGGGTCACCAGAGGTCAAACTGAAACCGTGTAAACAATTTGGGAAACAGTAATAAATCTGACGTGGTGTGTGGATGCCCCATATTGAGTAGAAGAACCCTATTGTTTTTGGTGGAGTTCAATGGTCATTTAGGGTCACAAGAGGTCAAATTGCGAATTTTTTTTATACACGATATATCAAGCAGAAAAACATGTCTGGATCTTTTATATATCGGTCATGTAATGCCCAAAATTAAATGCAAGAAGCTGATTTATGACCATGTTAACATGACAAGATCAAATTAGTTTGATCTCCTATTCTTAAATTATCAATAAAGACCTGTGGTGAGTGCAGCAACCCTTTTACCAATTGTGGAGATCAGAGGTCAAACTGTGAAAGTTTTGTTATCATAATATCTCAGAGGTAAACCTTTGATGACCCATGCAGTGATTTCATGGTTCAAAAAACATTGTTAGTCAATGCCAATGGATCTTAAACATTCTATATCTAAGTGTAAACACATTAACTTCACGATGAAAACCGTGTCAATTTGAAACCACAGTACGTACAAAATATTTTTATTTGGCTTTCTCGTTATTTTTCCTCAGACGTCACAGACCTAGCATCCTTTGAGAAGACGGCTTTTTGGATTAATGAGCTGAAGGAATACAACAATGAGGTATATCAGGGCTGATTTAAAGAGAATATTGTCTGGCAAGAACAAAAATCAGGGCTGAATGTATGTTGTAGGGTATAATGTATGCCAAGGCAGAAAGTATAATTATGTTAAAGTGTATTAAAGCAATGAGTATGTCAGGGACAAGAGCTGTGTGTTCTCTAAAAATTTAGCACATTAAAGGGCTTTGTTTTTTCATGCTATTGGGACTGTTAACAAGTTATATTTAAAGTTAATTCTGGATCATACATGCACATCATTTACCAAACATATGCTTTGCTTTAGTCATCTCATTCCCAGTGTTTGTAATATATTCAGTATTAGAAGTTAAAGGCAATTGTATGACATCACAGACATATGACATCACAGACATATGACATCACAGACATATGACATCACAGACATATGACATCACAGGCATATGACATCACAGACATATGACATCACAGATATACTGTATGACATCACAGACATATGACATCACAGACATATGACATCACAGACATGACATCACAGACATGACATCACAGACATATGACATCACAGGCATATGACATCACAGGCATATGACATCACAGGCATTGCATAATGTATTGAAAGTATTGAATGTCAGTATTTTATGTCTCAGTCAGGGAGGTGCGAAGTGGGCTAAATTACTTCCTCTGTATTATCAGTGGCAGATGTAGGGGTCATGAAAGCCAATTCCCAGGGAGGGAGTGGGTTACGGGTGCCTTCCCCCAGAAATTTAATTTTTTAGGCGTGCAAGGACACATTCTGAGGCATATTTATGCTATCAATTGGGTTGGTGTGTTGATCCCAGCTCTGCCCCTGATAAAACATATAGAATTTTCTACACACAGTGTATTACAGCTGATTAATGCTCTGCAGTATGCACAGCAAGGTCTGACTCATTTGTTCCTAGGCTAGCCATTTCCCCAAACAGGAAATACATATATTTTCAATCACTAATTTCCAAAAGAGTTCAGTGCAATGAGTTTATTATTTATTGAATACTCACTCACATCATTCGCTTTGAGCTCAATTGTTTATTTGTATAAACTCTTCAACGGAAAGTGCCATGAGATAACACAGACGCTCTTGACTAGTATGAATAGATGTGAAGTCACTTCAAATAATGATTGATATTCTCTGATGATTTGTAATTAGCTAACCCTCTCAGACAGTCAGTAATCAGTTTAAGAATTTATGAATAATCATCATTAAGTGTAGACTATTAATTATTCCCTCAAAGCTTTATACTTTTATGACAGTGTAATCCATGTGATTAAATCTTATAAAAGAAATGGTGATGATTCCCTTGGAGAAGCAAGAGAGGAGGGTGGAATTGCTAGGGCTGGGGCAGCCTCCCAGTGAGGTCAGCTCCCCCTCCCCCTTCTCAGGCTGACTCTAGTGTCTATTTTTTGTTTATGCTTCCTGTCTTGTAATTATTTGCTGGTCTCCCTTCTTCCTACTCTATCATGAACTAATCTGCTTTGTCTTTGTTTGTGCTAACCTGCAGGATCAAGCTTGTCCCCCACCCCCCCCCCCGTGTCCTATCGAGAAGCAAGAGGGCGAAGGGGGGTCGGAACTCATTACACAGATTAATTGCCTTCATTGGAGGCCATGGTCTTGGTCACGCAAAAAAGGATTAAGAATTATATGATATGTTAATAATGTCTTTAAAGGTATTGGACAGGGGAATAGGGTGAGGATTGGGGGGGGGGGCACTTTGTATCAACTAGTTTTCTGTGAAGGGGAAACCATATCCTCAGAATTCTTGGCTATGGGCCTGGTTTTGCTGTCTCCTTGAAGGAACAGATACGTGAACAGATACATTCAGCAATGGACCAAAGGACCAGGGTTTCCTAGTCTAGTGGTTCATATCAGTGACTTTTGTTTTGTTTACTGATTTGGCGCTATATAAGTCTCATTTATCATTATTATTATTATCTGTACACTCAGCCACAACTACAGATACGGATGTACTTTGCGTGATTTTCATAGAAATCTCTCCAGCCGATGGGCTCACCGCTTTGCGTCTTTTGATTTTCTTTTCAGGCAGCTCAAATATATTTGGTGGGAACCAAAGCTGACTTAGTAGAAAAGGACATCAAACAGAGGGCGGTAGAACTGAGCGTAGTAGAAGCATTAGCAGAAGGTGATATGATCATTATAGTTTGACAATCTGAGAAAAACCAAACTTTGGAAGAAATAAATCCAACTGTTTCTCAAGTTTTCTCTTGCCTCCCAATTTCTGTCAGTAACTTTTAACCCCGGATTTGATTTAAAAAAATCTACTCAAGTTGGAGTGTTTCAGGAATGTCAGCATCATAACTTCGGTTGAAAATTTGAAACTTAAAAACAAGCAAGAACATCATAGATGCAAGTCCTGTCTGCTAAAGTTGCTCAATAATGTTGTGTTGGAAGCTTTGCTTTAGGTTGATGTTGGACATACCTGTCCATGTCTTCAGTCTGTGGGACTGTCTATCTAGGTGGTAACTTAAAGTTGGAAATAAAAAAAGTAGTAATTGAAACAAAATTGAAACAAAAAGGCTACATACTTTCCAATAGCCATGGAAATCAGCTACTCAATGCATAATGACGTGTAGTTTACTAAATGAAAAATAAAATAATCTACAGCCCCACAAAAAATAAAAAAATAAGTGAAGATATTAATCAGAAAATGATAGCCATTGGAGACTGAATTTTCAGTTACGTATCCAGTAGCAACTGGAAGTAGTAGTGGAATACTAAATATCGAGCAACTTGCAAATGTAACGATGGAATTTAATGAAACTAATGAACAGCAGGCACCAGAAAGAAACTACTTTGAGATATTGCCTGGAAATTAAATCTCACAGGAAGCACACTAGTTTTATTACACAGGATACCCCCAAGTTTCATGTATGGAATTTTGGGGCCTTATTTTAGTTGATTTTTGGCTTTGGTTTCACAGTTTATAACATACCACAGTATTATTCTACAAGTTATCTTCATTTGTAAATTTCTCTGGCTGAGATTGTTCATTCTGGAAATGTGATTTTCTTTAATCCATCACTTGAGATCACATTTCCACATGAGGACATAAGCTGTCTAAACAAATTTGTTACTTTCCGAATGGTTGCTAAGTGATGGACAGGTTCAAAATGTAAACAACAGACAATTAGGAAACTTCTGTTTTTTCATCATTTTTTTCTTTATTCATTTCTTGCAGTATTTTTGACTACTTGTACCATTGTTTATTATTAATCAGTTCAATGGGTTATTGTATATACCTCAGTTGGTGAATGATTTCATACTTATCAGTTGCTACGTCAGCGGTTTGGCAAATGTTTGCTGTGTAAATACATCTGCGACTTTAACGTTATCGCTATGTGAAGACAAAGTGCAAAGGGTTCTCTGCGAGCAATGTTTTCCGTAATCTTATCAATTGTTGCTAGTTATATCTCTCTTAATGGCGTACATGATTAATCCTTACTTTTGTAAGTCACAAACATTGCTTGATATTTGACAAAGTGTTTGTTTGGTCAAAGATATACTGATGTCATTCCATCAATAGTTAACATCTAATACACGGAAATGTAAAAGTCCACGTTGAGATAGCCTCTACATTATATTACAAGGTAAATTTCTATTGCTTCATACATATAAGTAAGCATTTAAAGATATTTCCCGTGTATTCTAAGTGATGAGTTTATTTCGGGGAATGATTAATAAACTGAAAACAAGTCCTGTCTGCTGTTTGCCTGTGTATATACTATGACATGTAGAAATGTGAGGATGGTCTTGTGTCTGGATCATGTGACCTGCCTCAGCTTTGTAACACATAGCTCGGTAGTAAAATAGTTAGGAATTTGCTTTAATGATTCCGTACACTGCCCTCCCTCCAGGATGATCTCTGGCCGGGCACATGTATGGCCAGCATTTCTAATCCCATAAATAACTGAAGCTACTAAAAACCAAGCGTGTGATATTTATGGAATCGTACAGCTACAAATTATCTCAAACTCTACTTGTATGTATATACTGTAGTGGGTTTCAGTGTGTCAACATACAATATTTATTTATACGATTTTGTTACATTTGATATGATCTTTTCCAGCATTACATAAACAGTATTAGGATAGTGCTTTTGATTGTGCACATTTGATCAGTATAAACATCTCTAAATAGGTTAAAGCTGTAGGATTTCCCCACAACATACAATGAAAGATCTTTCATGACTAGACTGTCATTGTTGTCATGTCATCGCCTCGATTGTAGTCTTGTCCTCGATAGGACTGTAGCACAAATCGGTAACACATAGCTTATAGCACATATGGGCTACACACACCCTTATAGCACATATGGGTCACACAGTCTTGATAGCACATAAGGGGTCACACAAAGTCTTATAACGCATATGGGATCGCACATAGTTTTACAGCACATATGGGGTCACACAATGTCTTATAGCACATATGGGGTCACACATAGTCTTAAAGCACATGCATACAGGGGCACATTTAGTCTTATTACACATACTGTATGTGCCACATATGGGTTCACATAGCCTTGTAGCACAGGTCACACATAGTCATTCGGTACGTGTCCAACTTGTGACAGTTAAGTGTTCTTGTCACATGGTTCAAAATAAGTTATTTTTCTGATTAATGATAGTATATTTAGTATTACAAGATGACATTACAGATGAAATAGTTTTGATAATTTGTTATAGAGTTGGTTATTCTTATAAAATCATCAATTTTTTCAAATATAATGGTAAATGTATAGTTTTTTTTTTAGTTTTTTTTTATACAAGGAAACCAAAATGTCAGAGATTTGAACCCCCTCAGTTACAAATTTCAACAGGCCTACTCTTTTGATCACTTAACTCTGTACATAGGAAAGCAAGTATAGTCTGCTGTTTGCATTCATCTGTTTGATTGCTGTGTGTTTTTGTATACCTCTGTGTGTTTTGTGTGTGGGTGGGTGTTTACCTTGCTCGGTCAATGGATTTACAGATGCGTCGCACATCATAAAATCGTGTTCAACTTTAAACAAAACGTTTCTCTTTATTGCTTTGTTCTCAGATGTTGGTGCTGTGACCTTTGAGACTTCCAGTAAGACTGGTGAAAATATTAGTAAGTCCTTTAATTTGCCTAAATGAGATATATTTATTATCAATCACATGCACCTGAGAGTCAATCATTTATAATGTGTATCCAGCTCACGTGCAGTACGATAACGTTTCTGCAAGTACCAGTACGAATACCGGAAACTTTGTTTAATGGAAAGCTACAGTTTTTAAGTAATAATCAAACTTCCCATATTTCTTTACATAACACGCAAAGAACTTTGACTTTCTCCCTTTCTAAAATTGAGTTATTAGCAAAAGCAGAAGATACATCAATACTATGGTATATATAT
>JAIPMN010016163.1:0-18158 GCA_020650975.1 Apostichopus californicus
AGTTTCGTAAATGGGTAATAAAAGGATATATAGGCAAACATGATGTATATTTACCATACCCGGAGTTCCAAGAAAATACCTCGTAATGTTTAAATCCCCAAATATTACACACGAGGATTTATAACCGGGATCTTAAAGTCGGACGAAAACTAATATACACAAAAAGCACAAAACAATGATCAAGAGACGGTCAATCTTATTTCTCATTAGTTTGTTTTATATATATAGTTCATTTTTTGTTGACATTGCCTATTTCTCCGTTTGACATATTTCGACATATTTACAATACGCAGTGTATCTTATAGGTTTGTAGCTTCTAAATTAAAAGCAGGAACGGCATATACGGGGCCATATATTTCCTCCTGTAGTCACATAGGGTGATTATTTATTCTGTTCGCCCCCGGATCAAGATTCTATACAGCCACTCAACGCCAGTGACTAACAGAACCTTGAACTGCAATGTGAGCGTCAAGTACGTTGATCTTTTAATACATTCACTGTAAAACAAGTCGTGAAAGTTGAGAAACCCCTCGCCTATTTCTAGAGGCGATAAGAGAGGCAAGCAGTAGCAGAGGAATGTTAAAGAGACCATCAAGTAAAGCAAAGAGAAGCATCTATCTAGTAAACTGAAGTTCAGTTACAAAACAAAAGCATCTTCCCTAAAACTGTGTCACTTTCTTCGAAAACAACAAAATGTTCTCTGAAACCTTGAAATATTATGTGATAACAATTTTGAACGATTCGAGTAATTTTTCAAGTTAATTAAGACAAAGGATGTGGTAATTACGTTACACCGCATTAGGAAAATTGGATTGTGCTTAACGTTTCTTGGTCAGTCATTATAAAGGCTAGCAGACATGTAGTACGGGTACAAAGGCATCGAGTATAAGAGTACAACTAGAATTCCTTTTGATATTAGTATACCCAGATCGGGTACCAGGTTGTAGACAAGATTTACCGAGTACAAGTATGAGTACATTGTTCCTGTGAGTATACAAACAATACAATACACAAACAATACACAAACAATACACACAATACAAACCATACGAACAATACAAACAATAGTACACGACTGCGAATACGGACTTAATACGAGTCGGCTACATAGTCCCTTTAAATTGCACAAGTAATCCCACCAGGAGCTTTATTTTTCCCTAAGAAATCAACTAACTAAAGGGTTTGCATTTGTGGCTGTGTGTGTGTGGGTTATATATATATTCTTGCCAGTTTCCCGTCTATCGGTTAAATTCCTCTTCAGAATCTCTTGAATTTGTCATCCGATAGGAAGTAAAAAGATCCTTGCTCTGAATATATTTCGTGATTGACTTTAATTAAAGGTTAACCTAGACGAACACATGTTGGTAGAAAATGTCACAAGCGAATTCTTTCAGGATATCAGCTCATTAAAACAAGTAGAGGCGGTTTCTTTTTCACAGTTGAAGAGAAGGTATATTGATGCAAATTTAGGCTCGAGTGTCTCGTAAAAGATGCTAATTGCTATAGGCAAAAGCAGACAGTGTTCATATTTCTTGTATACTATATACTCATAAGTGTAAAGGTAGTAGTATATGGGTTGAGTGCTTGAATCAAAGCAGAAAGATTGCGGGAACCGCGAAAGAATTTAAGAGAGTATATTTACTAAACCCGATCGCCATCTACCTTAATTAATAGCGACGCTTGTACGGTGCTCATCTTCTCTAAAAATCTAAGGAAACTTTGGCTTCGTTGGTGACTGAAATATGATAATGATATGATAATTTTGTCAGCGTGGGTTGTCAGTGTGCCACTACAGTTGTGGACATTTTTACCTTCCTTTTAGTATTATATTCATATTTTTTTAAGGAGTTTGTAAACAAGGTTTCTTACTAGAAATGTCGATATTACATCTTATTGAAGCATCAATGTTGGCAATAAATGAAACATAAATGAGTAATGAGTAATGAAAGAAAGAAAGAAGACGAAAAAGTCGAGTTCAAGTAATAAGGGTTCATCTCATATATTACAAGATTATTGATTGTAACGTTTTGTTTGGTTATGTACACCGTCTGGTGCCAAGGTAAGCTCGAGGCTGTGGTGTCAGTTACATTTGGTCTTCATTTATTAAGTGACTGTATCAGCATACAGTAACCCCATAGGCAAAGACAAACACACCGAGAGGCCCCTTTCACACTCCTACGTTATATACTCTAAGTGATTGCTATATACGTCACTACATGCGCAAGAACGGTCGATGGTGTGTGTGTGGGGGGGGACTGCATATCAGTTTAATTTAACAAGCGAGAGAAAGAAGATATGGCATACTAGCCAGGCCAATCGATCATGAGACAACACAATTTACCCTCCGCAACAAGGAAGGAGAAAAATGGATTTCTGAAAAGTATATATAATAAAAAAGGAGAATGGAAGAATGCTAGACAAGTTTGGAATAATTAAAAATTTGAAATACTTATTAGATTCATTTAGCATTTTATAGGTCGGATTATTTTAGTTAATGTAGATATATGTACATGCGTGCATCAGGGATCAGAAGGGCAATCCGGATTTTCCGGTCAAGTTTTGAGCCAATGGCGTAGTAGAACAGCCATGTATATAAGTTTGTACACAGACTCTAGTAGCTAGAAAAGTGCGATATACGAAACCAGGAAGGTTCGACTGTTGGAATCAGTATATGTATACTAGAAACTTTTCCATGTTATATTGCGCGTAATATAAATGACACGTGATGTTAGTCTGTCTCCGTCTACACTTCATCCAACATTACTTTATATATCCATGGATAGCTAATGCTACACTAGATGAGTTAGCGAATACAAACGTATACTGAATATGAACGCGATGTATGCATATTCAATGTAGCACAGTATACAACCAAACAAAGATATATGGTTGAAATGGCGGTAAAATATGATCATTTTTTTGGGAAAAGTAATATGGTGTTCATGTTGTAACATATCATAAACTATATTTTATTGAATGATATCAGATTCAATCTCATTTTTTGATGAAATTTCAAAGAAGTTGAAATATTATTTCTCTTAGTATTTATCCATTTATGTCAAATAAGCACTGAAGGACATATTCATCCGGAGACGAAGCTTTCTACTCATAAAATATCACACACGCGAAAAGTCTGGTCTTGCTATCCTTCCTTCATGTTACAATCATGTCTTTCACACGCTCTAATTTTAACGCCCGAATGTATATTTTTGTTTCTGGTATCCATGGCAGCAGATGTCTAGCTATTTAATTACGAAGTATCACCAGATATTGCCTCGAAACTTGGTTAACATATTCCATCTAACTGCTGACGCCTTCGCACCTGTCACGTCTGTAAGTAATGCAATGCGCATGCACCTACGCATGCGCTTTCTATGTCACCGTCATCTCCCGTGGTCTGTTTTTAAATTAACTATGTCGCGGTTCCTGTGACCTTAATTCATTCATGTTCTATTCTTTCCCCCAATGTGTTAGTAACATCTGTTGCCTCATTTCATTTTTAACAAATTTGGTCGTTTCTTTCAAGAAGTGATTTAATATTACGGACGTTTATTAACATTTTTACTTCATTGCTTCATTGCAGTTCAAGTTACAGAGATATAATGGTGGCACATGATTGAACTCTTACCTTGTATAGAGACAACATATTCCAGACTCTCTTTAGGAAAAACCATCCCAATTTCGTCTTCGTAATGTCGTGATATGGTACATTGAATGTAACCTTTTTTCGTTAACTTACTATAAGCCCTTCATTCTTCCAAGGAGAGGATGTCAGTAGGTGGTGTGTGACGTCACCATGGCAGATTTTCGTCAAAAACTTTTAAAGGCATTGAAGACTCGGCCCAAACGCGTGCCACCCTCTGAAAAAGTTAACTTTCCGTTGCTTGCAAGTAAAGTTTTTTTCTTGTCGCTACAAAATGCAGACAGTAATGAAATGTGATACCTTGTTATCTCTTATCTTGACCTGAGATGTCCCATTGCTGCAATGTACACTGAGTTGTGGGTATTGACCGTAGCTGTATGTATTGACTGTACGCTAGTGTCTAATTACCGACGGTAGCAAGCTGTGTGTGTATATTCTGGGATCGATGGTGGTGTCTAACACTTCTGTTACACCTCATTCAAAACAAGGTCGGATTTACCGGCATGAGACGTTTCTTTGTGCGCGAGTCTTCACACCCTTTAAATTAAAACGGCTATTTTTTTAAATATTATTTCTCCTCTGTGCATAAGTGAGTTCAATATGATAAAATCGAAAATCAGCTGAATTGACATGATGACGTCATTCAATCTACGGTTGTCAGGTGCATTAACAAAATATCATCAGTTGAAAAAAATCATATCTTCGATATGCAGAATGCTGTAGGGATGGAAGTTTGACCGTAAGACACAAGAAATTTTCAGCAATTTTATCAAGCCACCAAATTCTGCCACTGGAATATCTCCTTAATGCTAGAATTATGTAAATAAAATCAATTTAATTCCGGCATCAGAGCCATCCTCATTGTACTAACTAATACAACAAGCCAAACGATATAGTCATCCACTTTCGCTCATAAGTTGATGAAAACAAATTATCGCCTGAAGCTGATGATTCTTATATGCAAATTAGGCTAGATATCGATTATTTTAAGGTCAACGTTATTGTCTTCAAATATGCTATAGATAGTCAAGTAATGGTCACAAATTTGCTAGATCAATAAACAATTTTGACTGCCATCGTAAAGTCATTATTCTTTTTGGACGCTCTATCGTATTTATACTTTAGCGCTACTTATGATTTGAGTATGATTCGGTATATAGCCTATTTTTGAAAATGTTGAAATGTCAGGTGCATTCATCTGGTTATGAATTATAGTCAATAAAAATGACGCGATAATATTAAAGTCGTCCATCTTGTGTTATATTACCACGACAATAATTTGATAATTCTTTTTTGGACAATTTTAACATATCAGGTGCATTCAGCTGGTTATAAATTATAGCTAAATCAAAAATCAAAAAAAAAAATCACGAAGTAACATCAAAAGGATCCACCTTGAGAATTACGAGAATGGTTTGAGAACTATGTGCTGCTTCCGTCGAATGTAAGATGAAGTTAGCTGGTTATGGAATATAGAGCCTACAAGATATCTAATTAAGTACAAGGCCCATGGGTCACACTCAGCCCGAGAAAAGAACTAGGCCTACAATCTTGTATACGGGCCCAAAAGTCTTAAGATTGAGAAGTGTATACCCTGCACATTGTTCAACCTAAGTATAGTAGTTAAAGTCTTACAATCCAATGTTTTCTTTATTCAAAATTAATTTAGACCCCCTTCTCTATTAATAATAATGCACTCTAAAAAAATTAGACTAATATTTTATGCAACTCTACGTACGTATCCAATCAAAATTGAGTAAAGTTTTGCCCCTCAAAACGAGTAAACTTACGAAAGTAAAACTAACGTAATTGCCAAAAAAAGTGATACAAATTGTCAGCATTTTACTTGAGAAAACAGGTAATGGAATAAGGCGGATGTTTTCTAGAGCAAGCTTAATCAATCGCAATAATCCTCTCTTGCGCGGCTATGTTTGGAAAGGAACGTTTCTTACATCGATTCATATGCTAATAATGAGAAAAGTGTTTATAAACCGTGGCGGTGGCATCGACTCTTGGGGAAGAGGGGCCAGTGGCCCCCAGTAGTTAAAATGTGGTGCAGCAGTATTAGTTTGTCCACAAAAATTGGGCTGAATACATAGACAAATCAAATAGTCAAATGAATATTAAAACACTATTATTGGATACAAATTTACGAAGCCATTGTTCAAAAGCCATACACATCGTACCGCTGAAAAAATGCGCCCGTGTCAAGTAACATTAGTGTTTACAAATAAATGCTTGATCTAATGTTGGAATAAATACAACCAATTTTCATTATGGAAACATAATAAGTACAACCATGGGGTGGGGAAGAAGAAGACGGGTAGCTTACAACCAAGTTCTGTAGGCTTTGAACAAGTGCAATTTTTGCGTGCATGGTAGGCATATGCATTGTTTGTAGGTCGTGTCAGGGGCTGCCATTGCCCATGAGTGACGTCATAACTGTGCCAATAGAAAGTGAAAACGTTTACATTCTCTTTTGTTTTATTTGTCAAATTAGCGTAGTCTGTTACTGAAAACAATAAAACATTACCTTAGAACCAGCAGTAACAAAACTAGCATGCATGAAGGGAAAGTGAATGATCCAGTAAATGAAACAGAATCGTTACAATTCCATGCACTAGTGAGTGAGTGAGTGTCTCCATGATGTTTTATTTTAAACTTATTCAAGTCTCAGTCCTTCCGGTAAAGTCGTGATATATTTATCAAGTGAGATGATTCTACTTCCATGCAGTTGGTCTGTTTGTGGAAGTTTTACAAAATTTTGAGTTGTTTCTCCTTTAAATATAGTACATAAAAGTAATACATTTGAAAGCATTTTGTCTGCCTCTTTCATCAATACTAAAAATCGCAATACGAACGATGAAATTATACACCAATTTCAAGGTTTGTAAGAACTTGAAAAGTTTCTGCATTTGATTAAAATCGGTTATTCATTAATATGAATAAAAGTTATAACTCGTTCCTTCAATGGTATTAAACCTACCGTATATCTCAATAGTGTACTATTACGCATATCGTAAACAAGTTGGAGTACAGTTCCAAGCTATCTAGGCCCCTCAAATATTTAATTTGACAGTTAAGGAACCTGTCAATTGCAGGCTAGAGGTATATCACTATCACATTAGAACAGTCTCCTACGTACTTGTTCAGTCCAGTGAGTCAGTAGCTCCTTCACGTCAGTGCTGACCTTGTTACCTGATGCTACTTGGAATGATCTACATCTTTCGTTTACCTCTGTCACTAGCTTTGCTTGGGGGAGGGGAGGGGAGGGGCATGTTATTGATGTGAGTTGGTTACTGCACGAGTCATAAGGAAGTTACTAATAAACCTGCACGATTGACATTTAGACAAACCGTTACATCATCGTTTCATATATATATAATACATACATAGGCTATAATGTATGGTAATTACTATTCCAATTCCAAATTCAGCTCAAGACACTACCGGGTTATTGGAAAATCAATCTTTCAAAGACGCCATGCATAATAACTCGACTGTCGAACGTACCATTCCCATGTAGTATTCTGGATGACGTAATAAAGGAAACTTATATTTTTCAGGTGAAGTATAATACCATATAATATCCAAACGTTGAAAGAGATACACTTAGCTAATTAAAGTCCCGGGGCAGTGAAAACACGCACTACTTTTTTTTATCCCAAAGTGGTGAAACGATACTCTTTTACAGAATGAATAACCAAAACCACATATCAACTTGAAGCCTGTCAAACGCCAGGCTTTAGTCATCTTTCTTCAAAATGAAAATTCACGAAATTATTCATAATTCCGAGAGTGCTTCCCTTGAGCAGTTGTTGAAAGAGAAAAAAACACAGTCGAAGGAAAAATGAAAATATGGAATCCAAGCTAACCCGAAAACAGTTGGAAATTGATTTTCTTTTGAAAATGTAATAAGTAATTTTAAAAAACCAAAAATAATTGTATGTAAATACTTATAAATTACAAAAAAAAATAATTGATAGAAACATGAATTATTGAGACTAAGTTTGGTTTACTTATTATTTCATATTTTTCTCAGATAAAGTTTTTTTTCTATATGCCTGGATGCGTTAAGTTTTATTGTTGCCCACAGACAAGAGTAAAGTATCGTTAATATTATTTATCATTATTAAGAAGAACTTGTCTAACTTAATGAAAATTATATACAGTAAAAATTGAAATGAATATATTAATACCATTAACATATTATATGCATATTCAGAGAAACTTTATCGTAACTAACGATTATCGAATTCAAGCCGTTGTACATTTTATCTATATTTTACGTTTTATTGAATATTCGTTTGTACGAATCAGGGGGGCAACCACTATTTGTATGAATTTAATTTTTTTTGAGTGGTGGGGGGGGGGAGTGGCTTGTAATTTTGTCTACGCGCATGCGCCGGAGTTTTCAGACCAGGTTGAGTGATGCAAACGCAAGTGCAATTTTACACCCTACGAAAAACAATAAAAGAAATAGGCTACTTTCTCTATAACTTTAGTAGAAGTTTTCGTATACAATGGTTGATTTCGGTTGACATTTTGGGACTTTACACCTGCAGGGATATAGAAGGAATATAAAGTAGGGCGTGTTGTTTCAGTTTTCTCTCACATATGATTTTTTGAATATACGCTGTCGGAAACATACTATGAAACAATACATAACCACAGAATCGGCATTGATACTCAAGTGTAACGAAAATGCAGAAAGACATTAAGAAATGTAAAGCCCAGTGAATTTAATGAATTTAACTCTAACGTAGACACCCGGCTATCATTTTCAATCATGAGATGAGCTTTCTGTACGCTTTAACCTTTATTAAATTATCAATATATATAGAAGCGAAGAAAATCGTTAATGATCCTTTCTATTTTGGATAGGGAGGGCGAGGGGTGAGGTTGTGCCGACGAAAATTGTCGAATTTCTAGTCAGCAGTTTGTGTACATTCAGAAAATCAGTAATGGCCAAAACACAGATAAAGAAATGTGGGTACCATAACTCATACGTTTAAAACAAGCATATTGAGCTCCCCAAAATCGAAAGTTATTTTACCCACCCGATGTTTTTTCCGAACAACTAAAGCAAGTCAAAAACATTTCCTCAAAACCTTGATGCAATGATGCATACACGACTTGCGGTGACATTATATTCCTATGTCAAAAACTATGAATCAACAAAGATATGGCCTTATCCAAACCCTATCAAGTTAGAAACTTAGTTGATTATATATAACATCAAGAACACATTTTTGTATATTATAAAGGGCCAAATTGTTCTTTTTCTTACGTAATACGGTATTCTTTTCGTCTTACACAGTATTATTATCAAAGCAAAGATATATCAATTAGCAAAGATCTTTTTTCTTTGTTGTATTTACTTACCGCAATAGTGAAGAACATTTTACCACAATCAACTCTCGTATAATATTTTGTTTTCTCCTTAATTTGTATAATTAGAAATAAACTAAATAAGTTGTCTTTTTATGATTATTATATGTTATTATTTATGTATACTAGACTGTAAATATACTTAGCGGTTCTTGTAAATGACAACAGACATACCATATGCACAGTTTCTATAATATTTCCATTGATATTTTTTTTATTTTAACTCCCTGTCATTCTTATAATAACTGTACACTTAATTTTGAAGAACAAGAGAAGATATGAATAAGCATAAAACAACGAGAACGAGATCGCAAAAGAGAGAAAAAAGGTTAAAAAGTTTAATACTTACGTTTTTCTGCAAGTAGGAAGGCTGTGAGTTTGTAAGTGATACGCAGAGACAGCATACAAATAGCGCCAACATCAACGTTGCTAATTTTTCCATTTTTAATGATCAGAGATATAGTAATATAAAATAACACAAGAAAACGCAAAAGCAATGAATTCCTCTTGACACTAGACCAGTTTAGGAGATATATGAAAAAGTTTATCTGTATATCAACCGTTGAAACTCTCGATTAGAATACCAACTGGTGAAAATCAAGCAACCCTTCGTAAAACTAGACGACGGTATCATCTAATCGATCCACTCCCGTGATTGGTGGCTTGTGATCATGCGCAGTTACGCGTTAAGTACAAGTTAAGAGGGATCACCCTCGATAATTCTAAAACAACGAGTTGTGTGGGCAACTCGGTTGCCAGGGTTACTCAGTCAAAATAGCTCCAAATATTCCATCTTTTGATTTATATCGAAATATATACAGATCTGAAGGTATAGTTAGGGAGTTTGAACTCCCTGAAGTATATGACACTGAAAATTAAGCTGAGATATATTAAGGACAGGAATAAATCGCAGTGACATTTTTTTCTTTTGTGCATTGAAATTAAGTCCATCATTTCTGTGTATTATTTTCCTTTAGGTTTGCTTGTATAACATCGCTTTAGGCTGCAGGTGCTGCTTAAAACCGACAAAATGGAATATACCAGCATTACAAACAACAAAACAAACAGTAATAATAGAACAGAAAAGGAAGAAAAAGAAGAGAAATCGAAATAAGTACATGAAGGTATATGTTAATCTTGACATTTACCTCTAATGATAAATACTGATATTAGAGCCGTGACTGTGTTTGAAACTTCATCCCGCAGGAGAGAGATTTAATATTTAATAGAGAAATGAATTCCTCTCCTTGTTGACATTTCCTGTTAATGAATATTTTGCTTAGAGCGACAAACAAAAGCCAGAAAGAAAGAAAACAAAAACAAAACAAGGGAGGTGGAGGATGAGTAGGTGGAGGAGGAGGAGGAGGAGGAGAAGGAGGAGGAGGAGGAGGAGAATGAGGTTGGGGAGGGATAACAGAACCCCCAAAATAATAACGATGTATAACAAGATTATTCAACAATTTTTGGTCAAATTAAGTTCACTTCTTGGAATAGCAAGTCTCCATTTTATTATATAATAAAGCTTTAAAGCGGATTTATCTACACATCGTTGCTTTGTGTCATACACTCTGACATTGGATTCATATCGTACCCGAATCACCAAACTCGTAGGTTTATGTACCATCCATTGCATGAAATATGGCCTGAGTATCGCTCACGAAGGACAAGACTAGTATATGTCGAAAGCTACTCTTTTCAAAGACTGTGTGTGCATATGTGTGTGTGTTAGTGTTGTTATGATATGTATATACATACAGTCCCCTCATCGCCTGCAGCCGTCGTTTCATCACATAAAACTGTCATCGTCTGCACACCTTTCATTACCCAAAGCCGTCGTTTCATCACATACAACTTTTGATTACTGCAGCCGTTGTTTCACCACATGCCACTGTTCATCGCCTGCAGTCCTTTCATAACCTGCAGCAGTCGTTTCATCACATACAACTGTTCATCGCCTGCAGCCCTTTCATCGCCTGCAGCCGTCGTTTCATCACATACAACCGTTCATCGCCTGCAGACCTGTCATGACCTGAAGCCGTCGTTTCATCACATACAACTGTTCATCGCCTGCAGACATGTCATGACCTGAAGCCGTCGTTTCATCACATTAAACCGTTCATCGCCTGCAGCCCTTTCATAACCTGCAGTCGTTTCATCACTAACAACTGTTCATCGCCTGCAGTCCTTTCATAACCTGCAGTCTTCGTTTCATCACATACAACTGTTCATCGCCTGCAGCCCTTTCATAACCTGCAGTCGTCGTTTCATCACCTACAACATACTGCACATCGCTTGCAGCCCATTCATTACCTGCAGCCGTCGTTTCATCACATACAACTGTTCATCGCCTGCAGCCTTTTCACCGTCTGCAGTCATTTCATCACCTACAACCCTTTCAGCACCAATTTCTTGTCCTTACACATTCCATTGTTCTCTCTACTTCTACTCTTCACATTGTTTCATTGTTCTCTCAGTTTCTACTCTGCACATTGTTCCATGTTCCAAGTAATTACTCTGTCCCATATGTCTATGTTAACCTGTTTTCTATGCCTTCAGTTTATTTTGTCTAGGAAGAAAATCCTACCTGCAATATCATGAAGTCGGGCGCTCTAACTTTTTTTTGTATTCGTATACAGATGATTTTTTTGATACACTTACCACAAGCCTATATCACGTCTTCACGCATCCGTAAATATTGCTTCAAATCTAGACCTCGAAACGTGATAAAGATATTCTGGTTTATCATAAATGCCAGGCTACTTTCTTATTAACCATGATGGCAATTGGTTCATTAAACTTGCAGTAGTTAGATAAACAAATAAATCGTCTTGTCTTTATGATGTCTCCATAGAATGAAAGAAAGAAATATCAAAAGGGGAGCTCATTTGAAAGATCATTTGAAATTTAATCTAGACTTGAAATAATTTATGACCTCAACTGAGTTCTTTTCTTCGTTTTATTATCAAGCCGGCAGAGTGTCGAGGGATACGCCAATAAAAAAATCTGACGGAAAAATGTGCCTATTCTGAATACAACTTGTGAAGATGCGTGGTATGGTAGTCTAAAAGCGCCATCAACATTTACACGATCGTGTTCATGTATTGATGCCGCCTCGAGTCCTTACATACTAGTTCTTGCCTAAGTCTGGTATAGGACTATGGTTATGTGATTTGGTTGTGTGCATTCCCATAGATACAGCTGTTTAGTGTGAAAACTGAAAATGTCTTGAAATGGAGTTCTTGTTTTAATAAATTTCATTAGTCATAGCAATAATTGATATTTTAATATCATCCACACTACTTTTTCCTTGTTCATATCTACTCTCGAAGAGAAAGAGAGGTATTGGCATAGGTCGGGGGGGGGGGTATACTAGATGAAGTTGATTGTCGGTGGACGTTTCCCATAGGGAAGCAAAATCGGTCATACTTTGGTATAGGTTCAATGTTTCATTGAGCTATCGCAAGACGTTTCTCATCAATTTTCCAAGATTTCTTTAATGTGTGGTTCAGTAATACTCTTCGTTAATGTGTGGCTCAGTAATACTCTTCTTTAGTGTGTGGTTCAGTAATACTCTTTACTTTTAATTCTTAAATTTTAAGTAACAAAGTACGTTCAATGGTTCTCAGCTCATCTGTTATATGAGAAGGTTTATACGCTTTCTTTTTTGGCAATGTCCGCTAAACTTAAGTCTAAATCGCCGTGGGGGAGGGGGGTGGGTCGGGAGTGGGTGGGGTACTTTGTGTTGTCAGATATTTCTTCATTCTTTTACTGACGAAACCGACTGTTTCGTCGAGTCCATACGCAAAAGATCTAAAAATATCGTGGGATATCCCTGATTTGACATTGGCGTTAATATTTCACCCCTGTCCTTATTATGATCCTTTAAGAACGATGGACTGACGCCCGCAGTATAGAAATGTAACGAAATATGTGGAAGTCGTTTTGGGGTCGAAACGTCAAATAAATCCGACAGTATACGTTAAATCTTTATTTTAAATTCTCGCATATGCACTTATTTTTTCTGCCGGAGCTCCCGTCACGGCGAAACTCGCGGTACATTTAGACCCATTTAAAATTCACTGGTTGAATTTAACACCCAAATAGCCCCCGGTCTTGTGGGATTTCGAGACTAGAAGGAAAGTTAATAACACCTCTTACTGGTGAATTGACTTACCTTGCAGAGGGATTTCAAATGCGAAATAGTAGATCAGCGTCTATGGTTTCCTTCCTATTGGGATTGCTTTTAGTTGAATTAGTCTCACAATTTTCTCTCGAAATCTTTCAAGAAGCATTGAACTTACACCTATACTTGATAGAGACTAACTTAATGGACAATACTACTTTTTTCCCTACCCTCCTCCTCATCCTCCTCCCACCCCTTCCTCCTAGTTTGAAAATATATTGATGACTTTATTCGACACGAAAATAATAATTTTTATATTTTGTCTCAAATACAAAATTTGCTCAAGAACATATCGTGTTACGAATCGTCACTGAAGAGTTTTATGTTTCCGATACGAAGTTAAAATATAAATATAAATTTTTATTTAAGCTTTATTTAATTGAGGGTGACTGGGTTAGCTACAGCTTATCTCCCGGTGCCCTCAGTTACAAAGACAAATAAAAAGAACTTGGTTTAACTGAGTAATTAACAGATTATAAAATAACAGATTAAAATTAACATTTAGACATAGACCGAGGAGCTGACGTCATCATCAATTTCAGAAAACTCAAACGGTAATTTACAAAATAATGCAAACCGATACATTTTACTGTCAGTGTGAAAAAATATCACGTCACACCTGTTTGCTTAAAGTTCACTCTCGTACAAACTGTGACGATTTTTAAATATCGAAATCTCTTAAGTTTATGTTTAGTGTTGGAAACGAATTTAAATTTCATCAGGAAGCTTAGAAGATTTTTTTTAGAAATTGTTCACAGACTGCACTTTTTAAAAAAATTATATTTCGAGACTTTTTGTTTGAGACAAGCTAGCCCACTAACATCGGCTTAATTCCACGCGACAATAGCGTTTCAGTGTACAATTTTTCTTTTGCGTGTACTATAAGGTATTAATGTTACCACCGGTACAAACTATGAACCTGGATAAAATTCACGTCTTAATTACAGCCCAGGCTAATCTGCGCCTGTTGCTTACACGAACTGTCATGTGAAGACTGAAATAAGTATCCAGTTCTCCATTTATATCATAGTTTACGGATAAAGTTGCTCCATAAGGTTAGCAGAATCTCCCATCGTCGCTCTGCCCCCAAATAAATCAATTTTATAATTGAAAGTAACGCGGCTGTGAAAACACACGCGTGGAGGCACGATGCATATATAAGGTAAACTATAAGTCTGACTCGGCGACGCTGAAAATTAAATTTTTACTCGATTAAAGTAATTCTCTGTTCGGGGATAGGCTTATAGGTATATAGACTGCTGGTGTAATGGAATGTAGTGGATTAAAACATAGAAAAAAAACAGGACAAAAAAATCAAAAACCTTCGGCGGACCTCAACGATAATATTCGACATACCAAGAAGAAAAAAATCTTGGTGTTTCTTTCGTTTACTTTAGGTGTGGTGGAAATTGATAGATAACACAACAATTTGTGACGTCACATATGGACTACAATTATGACTGTCTAATGTGTTTATTACGTAATTTGCAAGTGATGGAAATTTGACAATTTTATTCAGTGGTGACGTCATCGTATCTAACTACAGTCTCACCCCCCCCCCCCGCCCCCTCCCCCAATTCACAGCATTGAAAATGCGTTGCATGAAATAGGGAAGTTAGGCTATACAGTTATTATTTGCTCCCCAAATCAAATTCACATGTCCTTACCCCTCCCCCACCCCATGCGAAGTATATTTTACGATTTTGCTCAGTTACTCTGTTAATGTCAAGAAAGTGGACACCCAATGGGAAACTTTCAGGCATGCGCACATTAATTTGCATTTTGCGAAGAACAACTAGGATCAACCAGTTTTGCGAAAGGGAACTTTGAGTAATGTGTTTAGCTTTACAATGTTTGAGTATATTATCACGGATGTAATACCATAGAAAGGGATGTGAAAAAACTTGGTATGACAGAATACCTTTTGACTAATTCGTAATTTTCATATTAGGCATGACAAGGGTTAAACTTTTACATTGTTATTGTTATTGTCTCAGCAACGAAACGAGATTGTTAGTTTGTTTCTAAATAAACATTTTCATATGGCCCGTTCTAATACAAAAAAAAGAAGGGGGTCAATTCTTGTATTACTTGATTGGCTTTCACGAATATTCACAAGAGCTGCGAAAGCAATCTAATTGTCGTCACCTTGGTAGAATGTTCTATTTTTGCAACAAAGTCATGTTGCTTCATCCTGAGATGACGTTTGCACTTGGTGATCATGTGTGTACATATTTGCGTTCAAAATTTTGGCATGGGGGCGGAGAGGGGTAGGAGGGGATTTGGAATGTAGGTTAAGCTAGGTAGGCTTCACTTTGGCTGCAATTAATGCACATATGATTGAATTAGATTCCACATAAACACATAAACGGTATGTCACTACCCCTTCATTGACTGGAAGTGCTAAAATCTTCATGATTATAAAATGTGTCTTCAAATGTATATGTCTATAAAAGTACATCACAAAATGTAATCATGACCCTATTCAAAGCATGACATTAATCAGAATGTTTGCTTTGACAAGAAAAAAGGGAATGCTGGTAATGTTTCTATACCTATTCCGGTTTTCAAGATATTCATTTTTATATTAAGCTAAATCTCTGAAACGCTCCTTTAAGGATAAATTGATGATGCGGCTTCTCAATGCAGGCATTAATGTTAATGTAATCCAAGTTTCATAGGTTCTAACAATGTCTGTAATGTATTGTAAGCGTGTCTATTGAGGCCATCAAAGTCTTATATTTTATCATGGAGTTTTGTTTTGCATATAAGAAACGCACCTATTGTTCTGTGCATTAGGGGTATTGTCCAGTCGTTTTAATTGAGGAATGTCAGCTGTTTAAAGGGTCGCTCTTCAAAAATTAAAAGTGGTATAGATATACAACCTAGACTGATAGCGGTATTTTGTTTAATGATGAAGGACTACGAATATCAAAATAAATTTTTCTAAATTCATCTTTTAGTCATACCATGCTGAAAAGACTTTCTCGCTATAACAGACTGATGAAACGACTGGAGAATAATTCTAACTTTACAACAATTCGATATTACTTAATTATTAATTCAGATGAATGTTTGTAAGAATTATACCATGGAATGGTCGAATGATTATATCACTGCATGAACACAACGGTATATCAAATTATGAAACTAACGGACAAAATGTGACTTTTCAATTTAATAAAAGCCTATCATAACAAAATATGTTATATCATAATTTGTTATAATAAGTTAGTAGCACCTCACACGTAGAGCTAATTAATCAAATTCCTTTAGCTTGATGAATAACTCATTATGTGTACTTGAAAGAACACTAAAATAAACTGGACCTACAAACCTCAAAATACATTGCTTGTTAAAGTGTTCTACTCGTTTCTTTCAGGAAGTGTATAGTTAACCATGTTCATCACACCGATTTTTCGTCTTGGGTCGTTTTATGCATGAAAATCGTTTGCGAGTGATTTTTTTCCCCTTTAATATCTAGGCAAACCAATATTTTTCATTTCCGGCATGCCAATATTAAATTTACACTCATACGTTATTTGTCATAGTTATATCAAACCGTGACCTGCTGACACATTTGTCGACATTCAAATATACCACGTGACATCTCATTTTCCTGATCTGTATTTATGACAGTTTTGGCTCTCCTTAAAATCCCGAGAATTAACAGCAGGCCCGTAGCTAGTGTTTCTGTTTTTTTTTCGAGGGGAGTTGTGTGTGTGTGGGGGGGGGGGGGGTTGGGGGGGGGGTTGGCTGATGTCTTTGTTCCGTCCCCTCTGAGAAATTTGTGTTAGGGTTAGAGGGCTTAGATGCAATCAGTGCTGTCGTAAATGTGTATAATTTTGTAATACATTTGTATGGTCAGTGCAAGCTTTCATACTTAGCGTGTATAATTAAATGCAAGACATTTGCAAGGAAATGTGAAACTTGCGCATGGTGGGTGGACGCTCCCACCCCCCCCCCCACCTCACCCACCTTGTCTCTGATAATGGTTAACAGTATGTAGTTATCATATTTTTGTTTGTAATGTTAAAGTTGATGTACCGCTTGGGCATCCGTAGAAGTGAAGTTACATTATAGGCAATCAGAATGTAATGCGTAAAGTCCAAAATAATTGAAAAATCGGAGACATTTACCCTTAATCGCTTCTTTTATATGCCGCTGGGTAATTAGAAACTTTTGTGTTTGCTAAATTGATTATTGAGCCAATCTTATCAGCTAGACGTCAACCAAGAAACAAAATAATTTAAATTTAAGAAATAATTTCGTTTGATTATGCTCATATGCGTATCCCCCAGCAATGATGTCGACGAGTATAAATACATTTGCTTTATTTTGTAAAATGATTATTCCCAGGCCTTACCTTAAAGAAATTTAATTCGAGTAGTAACATGTCAAATAAGTGACTATTTCCAACGGGTGATTTTAACAGGGAAGGGAAAGCGGGAAAAAAATTGCATATCACCCTTGGCAATGCTGCTTACAAACATAAGCCTTATTCTGTATGTCCACCTGTCAACAACGTAAATGTACATGTGAATCTAAATATTTCATCGATTTCTCACTCTTTGGTAACAACCAGACCTACACCAGACGTTTTACTATATTAAAGCAGTGGCGTATTGACATGAAACATGCGGTTCAAAATGCACGTTAATTTGTTTTAATACAAATATTTATATTAGAAATACATTAGTTTTAGTAAAAGGTTATTCTATCGAACTTTACTGCTTAAAGGAACCCAGGGAGTTTCTCTACGTCATTCGTATATTAGTATTTGTATTGGTACGGGACAGATTTTTTTCCATGCACTGTTTTTAGTTAACCTTGTGTTGTTTTTCTAATGTCGAAAATAATTTTGCTTGATTTACCAGCTGGAGAAAAATTGTACACTGTGGGAAGTACAATGTTCAGAAAAACACTTTTTAATTTATATAT
>JAIPMN010016164.1:0-10401 GCA_020650975.1 Apostichopus californicus
CTGTGCTGAGAATGTTGTAAGGCTCCTAGCCTTAATCACAATCAGATACATAATACCCCTGGAATAGAACAAAAGAGAATTATTATAACAATCCTGTGCTGAGAATGTTGTAAGGCCCCTAGCCTTAATCACAATAAGATACATAATACCCCTGGAAAAGAACAAAAGAGAATTATTATAACAATCCTTTGCTGAGAATGTTGTAAGGCCCATAGCCTTAATCACAATAAGATACATAATACCCCTGGAAAAGAACAAAAGAGAATTATTATAACAATCCTGTGCTGAGAATGTTGTAAGGCCCATAGCCTTAATCACAATAAGATACATAATACCCCTGGAATAGAACAAAAGAGAATTATTATAACAATCCTGTGCTGAGAATGTTGTAAGGCTCCTAGCCTTAATCACAATCAGATACATAATACCCCTGGAATAGAACAAAAGAGAATTATTATAACAATCCTGTGCTGAGAATGTTATAACAAAGTGCCAGCCATGTCCACACTAAACCTTTAATTTACTTCATCAAAATATTGCTTCATGTCCATATTGTAAGATGGGTCGATATTAGCCAAGGCAGACAGGTTCAAAGAAGTGATGTAAGGTTAGATTTACAGTAAATGGATTCACTCACCCAACTGTTAGGCAAGAAATACAAGTTCCCAGAAAAGCAAAGGTCATGATGGATCCAAGGTTCCGAAAGAAATGTCGCTGTGGAAGAGAAAAAGGGATGGATCATTCAAGATCATCATTATCAGGCCTAAATAGTACCGGTTTAGTTTTATGATCATCAGTATCAGGCCTTAATGGTAGCAGAAGTTTCATGATCATCAGTATCAGGCCTAAATGGTAGCAGCAGTTTCATGATCATCAGTATCAGGCCTAAATGGTAGCAGTAGTTTCATGATCATCAGTATCAGGCCTGACTGGTAGCAGAAGTCTCATGATCATCAGTATCAGGCCTTAATGGTAGCAGAAGTTTCATGATCATCAGTATCAGGCCTAAATGGTAGCAGCAGTTTCATGATCATCAGTATCAGGCCTAAATGGTAGCAGTAGTTTTATGATCATCAGTATCAGGCCTAAATGGTAGCAGAAGTCTCATGATCATCAGTATCAGGCCTAAATGGTAGCAGCAGTTTCATGATCATCAGTATCAGGCCTAAATGGTAGCAGCAGTTTCATGATCATCAGTATCAGGCCTAAATGGTAGCAGAAGTTTCATGATCATCAGTATCAGGCCTGACTGGTAGCAGAAGTTTCATGATCATCAGTATCAGGCCTTAATGGTAGCAGAAGTTTCATGATCATCAGTATCAGGCCTAAATGGTAGCAGAAGTTTCATGATCATCGGTATCAGGCCTGACTGGTAGCAGCAGTTTCATGATCATCAGTATCAGGCCTAAATGGTAGCAGCAGTTTCATGATCATCAGTATCAGGCCTAAATGGTAGCAGCAGTTTCATGATCATCAGTATCAGGCCTTAATGGTAGCAGTAGTTTCATGATCATCGGTATCAGGCCTGACTGGTAGCAGAAGTTTCATGATCATCAGTATCAGGCCTAAATGGTAGCAGCAGTTTCATGATCATCAGTATCAGGCCTAAATGGTAGCAGAAGTTTCATGATCATCGGTATCAGGCCTTAATGGTAGCAGCAGTTTCATGATCGTCAGTATCAGGCCTAAATGGTAGCAGAAGTTTCATGATCATCGGTATCAGGCCTTAATGGTAGCAGCAGTCTCATGATCATCAGTATCAGGTTAAATTAGTTACTAAATGCCTCAGCGTGTATCAACAGTTTTTAGAGTGGTAGAAAATTGTTGGTTGAAATTTGAGCATGGATGATCATTATTGACTCTCCATCATAGTTGGGTGAGTGGGGGTGGGGGGGGGGGCAATACTGATGCCCTTTGACAGTGGAAGTGCATTGTTGGCTAGGCCGAGGAAAATCACACATTCAAGACAGTGTTAGGCTAAAAATCTCTACATAGTCATACTGTACATTACACAGTGGTTAGAGGCATTCAACGCAGTCATAATTATGAAATTACTTGAGAGTGATGTTAATAATGAATGCCTCTTCCAAAGTGCTACTGAGAATTGTTCTCATCCTTCTGTTTGGAAATATGTTTTTCCTATTCCACCATGTGCTATAGAAAAGACTTGAGCAAGCCTACACAAAAAAGCCAGAGGTGTTTCATCCTTAAGACTTGCACTGTGTTTGATTTTGTTAACAGAAGACACATCTGCTTTTACAAATCTCCTTGATACAATTTACCTGTATGATTTCAAATTAGTACACTGTACAAGTCAGCATTTGTCAAACGTTTGTTACATCAACTTATATGAGCCAATGGGTCAGCAAGACTGTTCAACAGTTTCAATTCTTATTCAAGGAATGATAACATGTTTTCTACTCACCCTCTTGAGACTGTAACCAGCATGAAAGATTATTGGAGGCAGCAAGATATTAAAGAAGAGCTCTGGGTCGAAAGATACCTATAAACAATGGCGAGAAGTTGATAGTACCGAAGAAAATAAGTAAATGTAGACTAAAAGAACAAGATATTGAAGTACAAGAGACATTTGGAATAATATCATCAAAGTTTAAATAAATTTGGTATCTCTTGTGAACAGACATCATGATTGCAATATGGTTCACAACCTTAAAGAATTTTACAATCTAATTCACAGATAACCGAACTATAGCAGCAGAGAATGCCAGATATCGTTTGTACCGGTAAACATTGAGCCTTAAGCAAAGGATTAGTTTGTGTGGTATTGCAATGTGTGTTACTGGAACACGACATACAACATGAAAAGCTGCCTTGCTTCACACGCACAAAGATGTGTACCAGTGTTTGCATTCAAAGCCTCATCTCATCTGATGTATTCACTTAGTTAATATGCTTCAAGATTAAATTCAAGAAACCTAGATACTGTATTTCTACAAACCAATTAACAGCATTTGCAGTAATGTTTGTCGCTTGTTGGATAGGAATAGTTGGTGGTCAGACAAATTTCAAAGTAAAATGATAGGTCAGAAACTGACATGATGCCAAAATAGCCAAATTTGCCTGAATTTTCCTGAAGTGACCCTCCTTTCTTTAGGCATCCAGTACTTATGTTGATGGAATGGAATGTTTTGATTGGATGTTTACTATTCTCTGATGTCTGCATTGCTCAACATGAACATCCCCAACAAATGAAATCTTTGCTTACCCTGTCTCCAAAGGTGTTGGTAGATACGGTGTTATTAACATCAAGGTCCTTTAAAAGTTCTTCTCTAGCGTAGGCAAAATACACAGACTGGTTGGGGGAAAATTGCAGTTGCAGGTACAGGTTTTCAGGTGGATCCAGTTCTTCTTTGCAACTCATTATGTCTGTATGTACCTTTGGTGTGCTGTGCTTCAATTCGGCAGTGAACCACACAACAGCCCCAATGACAACACCTGCAAGATTGTCAATACAGAGCCAAAAGTGATACTAGAATGATAAACATGATTACATTATGTTACTGTAAATGTCTTGAGTTAGTTGTTTTACTAGAACACCGTCCTTCCAACTACTTTGTCCCCACCCCCAACTCCTCCTCCCTTTAATAATTTCATTCTCAGGCTGAAACATTGCTTGTTATTACCCATGAAATAATGACCCTCCATGGAGATATGGAAAAGCTTGGGTGACCCTGTTCATAGACATACAAGACTCCTGCAAGGCAAGTTGAAGCCATAAGAGCCCCTTCACAACTAATTTGAACAGAATTCGACCAAACTATGTTCACCAAAAAAAAATCATAGTATCAGATAATTCACAGATTTATTGTAGTTTTAATTTTGGAGTTATCACGTTTAAAAGGTTTTCAGACTTTGATGCCTGTTGACTTCATGTGACCTTTGACTTCTACCAATTTCAATAGGATTCTTGCACTCACCAAGCTGGATCTACAAACTAAGTATTAAGTTCAAGAAAGATGTTCTTCTTGTGTTATCTTGTTTACAAGATTTTCCGACTTTCATTTAAAGGTTGACCACAAATCAACTTTTGACCTCCACTAGCTTCAATAGGATTCTTGTACTCAACGAGCTGGATCTGCATACCATGTATGAAGTTCAACAAAGATGTACTTTTTGAGATATCATGTTCACAAAGTTTTCAGACTTTGACCTCTGTTGACCATTGAACTTCACAGAATACAATAGGCTTTTGTACACAAATAAAATGGATCCACATACCAAGTATGAAGTTAATCCACCATTAAATTTTGGAGTTACCCTTTTCACAAGAAATTGTCAAATACAAACACACGCACACATATAGATTCCTCTTGCCTACGGCAAGAAATAAAAAGTTGTCAGAAACGATTATCATACTTTCTTCTAGTACTCATGATAGTATCTGTAACTAACTTGAGGTTATCCAATGATTTCCAGATGCATTCCACTCTTTTCAAGAATACTGCTCCAAAATACAGGGGCCTATTGATACAGTATGCAGCAAAGACAGTTTGAACAACTGAAATTCCAATGTTAAAATACATAGAATGATCGGTGGGATACATAACAGCTGTCAGTTTAAATTAGCAAGAGTAACATCCGTATTGCACTAGTGCTTAGTAAACCAACAGTCTGCTAAATAAGGATAACTTTTTAGGACTTAACAGATCATCTGAGAAAATAAGCACTAGTTAGTATAATTTGCCACTTGTTGGTAAAATGAGCATTGCATTAGTGCTCATTGAACCAATTGTCGGAGATATAGTGAGTCAGGCCAGTGCTCATGGAGATCTATTGATTGACTGCATAAATACTTACATGATCAGAGAAACATCAGCTGAAATTTTTGTGAAATGGCAATGAAACAACAAATTTTTACTATTATGAACAATTGTAAGGGAAGGAAACCTGTCCACATACTAGGCCTAAATGTAACCTGTCCTATAATTTGTTAACAATTTCTTCACTTCCGCTGGCTGTTATGGAATTGATCTACACAGAAACCTTCCACATGTGCAGCTCCTGATGATTCCAAGATCAGCTTGTGAACACTAAACACTACACTAGTACAAAAACAACACCATGAAGACCTTAAACTATGTGCCATTTCACATTTAATTGTTGGATTGTGAGCGATACTTACACCTTAAATTTGTTCCTCCATGGCTTGAAGTTGATGCATCTATTAGCTCACTGACTGACTGACTGAATCAATAAAAGTATTTGTATCTAGCTAACACATTGTAATAAAATATAGGCCGAGAATACGATTTGTTACAAAGGTCCTAGGCCTAATAAATAATAATATTAATAATACTGCAACCTAGGCCTAAGTTAGGCTTAGTACTGTGTTAGCCTATATAGGCCTACCATTACTCCGTAAAATATACTAACCATAAATCATGGCCAGACCCGTTTCGTGAATGAACCTGAACCTATGCTGTTTGAAGAGCCATATTGTAAGGATTGTTAGCACTAACAAGAATAAAAAGAGTAAGAGATTTAGCGAGTCCAGGCGATGCTGACTTTGTACAAGGTTATCGGCAAGCTCATTGACCTGGTCCATGTTGCAGTCATCTTGCCCTCTCAATTCCAATGACCAAAGACAAATGAAAAGAAGGATAATGACAGCTTTTTGAAGAAACCTCATGGTAACGATAATGGATGTTCTTTGAATATTATTAAAGCTACGGTTTATCATCCACTGTTATTTGTAATTGTCTGGTTACTGGCTGAGGAGACACTTGTCAACATTCGGCTTTTGGCGCATGACGAAAATTACCAATAAGTAAATAAATAAAAGAACACAGCCCCTTTTAAGAGAGACCGTTTTAGAAGATAGTTTTATGCTAGTTTAGCAAATTGAGTATGCTAACGGTGCACATTCCTAAAAGAGTGACGTTAAGGTACAAAAATAAATATTAATTTATTGTAGATCGTAAGAAAACACTGCTTATAGTCCACGTTGTACTTCTATACCACTTGTCTCTTTAACAAATGACATTTTCAATTTCTATGAGCTAAGCTGTTACACGGAAATCATGTACGATAGAGTTCGCTGGGTTGATGCAAGTTGCAGCACTGAGCTGTTTACTTTTGGTTTCGATGATAATCATAACCTGCAGGCGGATGAGTAGGTATGTATGCGTGTGCGTGCGTGCGTGTGTATGAGTGTGGTGTGTGACGCCTTGCTAGTAAACACGATATCTTAAGAAGGGAAGCCTGGACCAATCTATCATTTGGTGAGTAGGTGAACCACATTGAGTAGAAGAAGCCTATTGTTTTTGGTGGAGGTCAAACTTTATATGGGGTCACTGGAGGTCAAAAAGTGAAAACCTTGTAAACACGATATCTCAAGAAGGGAAGCTTGGACCAATCTCATATTTCGTGTGCAGGAGGACCACATTTAGCAGGAAAGCCTATTGTTTTTAGAGGATGTGAAAAGTTAATTTGTGGTCAGCAGGGGTCAAAATAGCGATTTAGACGGAAATTTCCGGTTGAAGTTGCAAGTTACCAATCTTTTGGAGAGTTAAAACGTTCCAGAATTCCCTAACTAGTTCTTCTTCATAATATGTTGATCAGGTCTTTGTTATTTGAGAGATTTTTGTATTCACAGCCGTACGCCAAGTCTGTACACATTACTGTGTAGGCCTACTGTAGCAAGGCCAAGTTTAGAGTGATATCTTTGTATTCACAGCTGTACGCAAAGTCTGTACACACTCCTGTGTACTGTAGCATGACGAAGGTTAGAGTGAAATATGATCGAGTCTGACCATGTATATTAGAATTTTCTGGCAGGACGGGCCAATATTTCAAGTAATTTATCACAGAAACTAAAATTCATCACAGACCAAGGCTTAGGGCGTTACACAGACAAAAAATGATATGACCTGAAGGATTGGATCCCATTTTTCAGTGGCCCACTGTGAAACAGAGACGGTGATGTTATCACATAGAAATTGAACTTCAATTTACATGTGTAATTGAATGTGTAAAGGTAAGTTGGCCTGACGTTTCGATCCTAGCAGGATCCTGCTAGGATCGAAACGTCAGGCCAACTTACTTTTACACATTCTATTACACAGGCTCTCTAGTGGATAAGCAGTTTGCTAACAGTTTTATTTATTTATTTTTATTTACATGTGTAATTATCATCATTTGGAATGGCTCATATAGCAACTATACCCACTTTGTACGTTGTACCTCGATTCCCACAGATACTAGTAGTCACATGGAGGCACAGTGCGACATGTTTAGAATTTTACGCCAGACGTGTTCGTATGATGGGTTAACCCATTCCTAGCTGTAAGATGAATTCATCTTACAGCTAGGACTGGTTCACACTGAATATACACTGCACACTTTACTATAGAACATAGGTTATGAAAACTACCGTTAGACCCTACCTATACTTACTCGAAATCTTCTCTCATGTCCATAAGCTCCACCGCACACATATCCGTCCCCCGTCCCAATTTCAATGTTCAGCAGAATCCTGTAATAGGCCTCTATTGCACTTTGGGTTGGGAAATTTTTCACCTGTCAATTAAACACTGTCGGAATTTGTTCTTTTTTATAACTTAAACTTAAACAGTGGTTCAGTCTGTCGGCGCCCCCACCCCCTTCATAAATAAGTCGCTCCCCCTTTATCTTGATTAAAAGTACCAAATATTCAGAAGTTCTTTTTTCCTTCCCTCGTATATAAATTACCCCGCCTTTCTCTTTGTATTAATACCAGTGCCGCCATTTTGTTAATCGAAGAGGCCATGTAGGCCTAGTAGGCAGCTATATGGAACACAGAGAGGGCAAAGTTGTAACGAATTACTTCATTTTGAGATCGAGCGGGTGAGTTAGTAACTCGAATTACTATATTATCTCCAATGGTGGGGCTAAAGATATGACGTCACTTTTTTTTTTAAATATAGTGTCTCGCGCCATGACTCATTACAACACTGGCAAAGCTTTCTTCTTCTTGTTCAACGGGAATTTTTGAGTTAATTTTTCTCTGTTCATATCTGTCCATCAGCCCACGAAAGTCTTGCCCCAAATAGCGACTCTACCCCCAGATTGAATCTTCTTCCGCACTGAGCCGCATCTGTAGTTCAATGATCAGCCTCGATGCTGCGTCACGGCCTTCCTCGGCGTCCGTTATAACTTCATCTGCCCGATAATTCCCCGCCAACATGCACCTGCTCAATAAGAACATACGATAAAAACACCACATGCGCGTATCAAGTTTTTATCCACAACGTAACCCCATTGCTTTACATAATTTATGAATTACTAATTTATTAAATAATAAATTAAACCATACAACATTCTACAATTCAAACACGTCTCAAAAGTAAAACACGCAATAAAATTTGTATTCCCATTACCAAAACGTAGCTTTTACAACATAAACTAAATTGTTTTAGGAATCTGTTGACAATATTTATTAATTAACGAACGTGGGCGGTTATGAATTTGGGCTCATATATTGTATCTTCCGGAGGAGGGGTGCTTGTTGAACGCTGTCACCCACTGTACTAGATGTATGGTTTATGCTTTACAGTGCGAGTGATATCAATAAACATCCGCAGTGTAAAATCTTCAATCCTAAATGTATACACCGGTGACAGACGATGCATAACATTTACATGGATTGTTAGTTGAAAATTCCCCTTCCAATATCTTGTTCCTAACTCAATATGTAGTAGATTGAATGGAAGCTATTTTGTCTGGGTAAACCCTCGATTCTTCCCTGTGATTTTATCACGGCAAATAGTCTTCAAAAGCTTAACTGTATACTGTAATCGTTTTGTCCATTTATCCTTGAAACCTTATACATTTCGAAAGTTTGCTGTCCGGGTTCTCTTCTTCATAAAAATGCAACTTTTCCGTAAAAATATTATTTTCCTATGTGAATAAGGGAGTTAATTATTATAAAGAAAGGAGGGAAAAATCCTTTTCAGCTGAATTGCCATGTTGACATCATTCATCCCGCTGTTGCCAGATGCATAAACAAAGTACCTCAAAATTTGAAAAATTCATATCATCATCATGCAAAATTCTATGAAAATGTAGTTTTGACGTGCAGATTGAGAACTGTTACAGCATTTATTTCATTAAGCAGTCAAATTCAGCCACATGAATGCCCCTTTAACAAAACTATAACATACTGCAGAGTTCAAAGGTTTGCAAGAAATGGTTGACCCAAATTTGCAGAATGTACGTGTTATAGAATATATGTATAAATGTATATATATATATATGTATATATGTATGTGTGTATATATATGTGTATAGAATATATGTATAGAATAAATGTATAATAGAATAACGTCGCACATCTTCGATGATTCTTGACACCACCATATACAGTTAATCTGCTTCACATTTCATAGAGAAATCTCTCCTCTTGTTGCCGAGAATTCACAAAGTTGGCGTTTGGATAAGTTTCCTCTGGAATTCCACGTAATATCTTATCAACCACCTCAACACCTTGCATCAAGGAGTGGTCTTGGTTACTAACTTCATATCTCCATCCTCCAAAACGACCTCTAGAGAAGATGCCTTTAGATTCCAACCAAGGTTGGACTAAGTTTAATACTTGCTCTCTTCCTAGAGAAGGTACGGGGTAACCGTGTTCGAGTCGACGATGGTATTTAGATACAATCATATCAGGACTTATAAATCCGTAGAGGACTAGAGCATCGATTGTAGCCTGTATAAGAGCATTCCTTGACCACTTCCATTTATTTATATCTTGCATAGGTTCCGCTGACTCACACATAAGAGACCAATGGACCAGTGGGTCGGGTACGTGATCCTTTGAATAATTAGAAAACACTGTTATCCTATAAAAAGGAGAATCAGAATCCGGGAAATAAATCCAAGATTTATCTTGAAGAGCTTCTGGTGGTTGACCTGAAAGTCCAAGGCCAACAACGTTGGTGTGAGAGTATATAAGTCTGGAGACTGATTCCTTCATTCTGTTTAACGACTGATCGAACCTGTCTTCAACCATAGTGACTAAAAGATCTAATGGAGCTGTTGTAATCAGATAGTCATAAGAGTAGACCTCGCAAGTGTTTTGTCCATTTGTGCGTTCCACAAATATTCTTTTAGAATTGGCTTCAATTTTGACCACTTTCGAGTTGAATTGAAACCAGTGTTGTGGAATTAAGTTTGCAACTCCTTCCCAGATAGCCATGGTGCCGTTATATTTTGGATACCTAAAATATCTGTTAGGGCCCCAAGTTGAGTCGGTTTCATCGATACCTCTTTTCATCTGTGAAATTTTAAATTTAATAGTTTCCACGTCTGGAACCGAAACGCGATCACCTACCCAAATATAGTTCATGCTTTTGGTTTCTACTGTCCAAATTTTTCTGTTATATTTTCTCATGAACACATCGC
>JAIPMN010016165.1:0-16425 GCA_020650975.1 Apostichopus californicus
TTTGGGGGCATTAACATTTTTCACAGCCATATTCATTCACAAGGGATTGATACTCTGGACTGCTTTAGGCAAAATAGAGCCTTGCTTCCTATGACTATAATTCTTCCAATTCATTTTTACCTATTAGGAATTTGATGGGATCTGTCGTTAGCTTTAAATCCAACTTGAGCAAGATTCCTTTTTATTCACTGACAGTTTGTAGAAGTCATTCGTTGTCTTTGAGAAGTGATGTTGACCGTTGTTGTTTTGGAGGTGTAATTAGTGTTTTTGTTTGTTACTTAAAATAAATTATAATTATTCATAAAGTTGGGAAAGGGGGGGTGAGGGTTGTGGGGCAAAGGAATTGGTTGGGGTGGAGGGCCTTCGGAGCAGCTTCCTCCCCTCCCTTCCTCTGAATTGACAATGTTACTTCATGTTTGATTAAGAAACAAGTCTTTGTTTCTCATTTCATAGATTTGAAAGTTTGAATTCGTAAGAAACTCCAAGGAAATTTTAACCCAGTATTTTGTTCATGATGAAAATTGATTCTTCGTAACGTCAGGGTGCAATGAAATAATATACCATCCTTCTTGCGTTTCTTTGACTTCAGTTCTTGCATTATTTGAATTATGATTGTTGTGATGAAAAACAACCTCCCGAGGTAGATCGTTAACTATCTTGACGGGTGATGATTGCATCAACATAACCGTAGCCTGCAGATTCTGTAGGCGGTGATGATATTCAACACATCTATCCCTCAAAGCAGCTTTTTGCGTCCTTTTCTATGATTTTCTCAACCTCATTTACCCCACGATGCCATGACGACATACATAACTTGCTAAGCCATTCAAATGTAACTACAAACTGAAACATTTACAACTTTGAACGTTGTTTTTCTTGAACGTATTTTCCGTTAGGATTGCAATAAACCCAGCCCATAATATGAATATTTATATGTATCTCTTAAAACAGTGACCAAGTCTACCTCATGTAAGGCGATTCAAGAAAAGTCTTCAACATTTCTTTATTGTGTGAAGAACCTGACATGATCAATTGCGGTCATACAATATGGACAGACTTCCCAGGGAAACCTTTAAAACCTGTTTCATTTCAAAAAACAGCTCTTTATTTTGCTAAAATACTCTTTAAAGCTTTTAAAAACCTTAATAACATCACTTAATAACATCACTTAATAAAATCACTTAATACATCACCAAATAACACTTAACAACGCTTAATAACATCTACTCATAAGGCATCCCTGTTGCAACATATTTCTGCTGATGTTTAACTCCAAGTGAGAAAGAAACAGAGACTATGTTTGGAAATTATCAATTTTGGCTGTAAAATTGATAAATAAATAAACATACATATATATATATATGTATATATATATATATATATTTTGTGAAAAAGTTGTCAGGATAGCCAAACTATTTTGAAGTAATTTGAATCATTTCTAATTTTCTGATATTTTGTAATAAAAAATATATGATATGGTCATTGCAGTACTTAAGTTATACCCTGGCAGGTTAGGTAAAATTGTCATAAAATACAGGGGAAAAAAATGCAAATATGCTTCCACGCTTATTCCACGCAACATTCACACAAGCAGAAATAATAACTCCTGGTGACCGAAGCATACAATGAGATATGTGTGTGTCAGTGTGTGTCTGTCTGTCTGTCTCTCTTTGTTCTTTATTGGTTCAGCCAGCCAGAATTACATGAGGCCGGTAACCCCAGCATGGAATACAAGAGGTCCAAACATTTGTTTGTTGGAGACTTATCCTTTTCTTTCTTTTATATGGTTTGTTCTTGTTTGCAGGAGTCGGTTCTTATCGAAAGTAAGCAACTTGAGCTGCATTACGAGGACGTTTGCAGAATTTTTGGAGAATTGCCACATCTTAAAGAAGTGACTAAATCTGGTAGGTCCTTTCTGACGGTATTAGTTGACGGTGAAAAATATGAAGTTCAATAGACACAACACAGGGAGAGTAAAAGTTATGAATATGGAGTCGCAACAAGTCTGGGAATTGGTTAAAAATAACATTCCTACACACCAATCTCCTGTAAGAGTAAAAAGTAAGGAATATGGAGTCACAACAAGTCTGGGGACTGGTTAAAAATAACATTTAAACACAGCAAACTCCCGTAAGAGTGAATCTTATGAGTATGGAGTCACAGCAAATCTGGGAACTGGTTAAATCTAACCTTTAAACACACCAATCTCCTGTGAGACAGTGACGATTATTGAGTCGATCTTCAGCTTACATTCCTAATATACACATGACCTTGCATATAACCTGTTGGTATTCACTATATACAGACATGAGCTTTTTCCGCGAATTCGCGGAATATCCGTGATTTCTTTTCTACCTCGGGGACAAAAACTATTATCCTAACACACTGTAGCATACGCAAACTGGAGCCTATACCGCAATTTTTGCAAAGTTCCGTGATTTTTTTTTTACCCCAGGCTCATCCCTGCTATATACTTTACCATTTCATTTCTATCTATCTATTTCTCTCTCTCTCTCTCTTCGAAGGCCCTGTTACAGCTCTCCAGTTCAATGGAAAAGATGTGGTCCAGAAGTGCCAGGCCTTTGTTAAGGACCTCGCCACCAACGTGCCGACCTATGTCTCTGGCGATCCGGACGCTGCCAAGAAGGACATAGACAACTGGAGGAATTTCGTGGAGGCGCAGTTCTCGATGTGATCCTGTCTTCGTGGTAAGACCGCCCTCTGTCAAGTCTCTTAAGTATTCAGTGTTGTCACGATGTGAACCCTGACACCCGGTATAGGATGGAAGTCACATGGTTTTTCACAAGGTTATTAACTTGTTTGCCACCGATCTTTTGATGGCAGTCTTCTGAAACACTCAGAAGCCATGAGATATGTGAGTGGCAGTATTGCAACCTATCCTGAATTCTCAGTTTCTGATGACTGTCATTATCCATGTACTCTCTCCATAATGGGTTTACACAAGGTGTAATAAAATGACCTATTAGCTCTATGAGATCTTGCAAAAAGTTCTCCCGGCTGTGTTAAAAACACAAAACTTTAGTTGTGAAGTGGCGAATTGCCAAATTTGTCAAAAGTATTTTTAATATTAAGTGTGAAATGGATGTTCTTTGTCAGTATCAAAGTGATGTGCACATCTGATATATATATATATATTTTTGGGGGAGGGGGTGGGGGGGGCATTTTGTTTCATTTCCACTAAAAACTGAAAGGGGGGGGTTGGACAGGTACATCTCATCAAACAAAGGTAAATATATGGAGTGTAAATATTCACAAACCCTGGTACCCTGTTAGAACAACTACAGTGTGAGAAATCAACACTACAGAGAGATAAATCTTTTCATTCATTTTACAGAATTTGTACACAAATTACATGTTTTGTTGTTTTTTACGCAGAGTGGCTTGTGGTGTACTTAGCTGTGTAAATACTTGCATTAAATGCTCCTAAGCCTGGCCAATTAGTTTTTTCCTTTTTATTTACAGACTGTACTTTCATGTCATGTTTCAAACAGTGTAGTTGGCAATATGAGCACTATTAAATATATCCAGTGAACTGTCTATATGAATTGGAGTGGCCAGTACAGAGCTGGTATGAGCATTTCGAAAGTTGTCCCAACTGGCTGGCTATGAAATATGCCTGCATTAATATTCAACCAAAATTAACCGACCCATGATCAAAGTATCTTGCTTTGGGCAGTATCTTTACTTGCAATCTGAAAATAATGCTGACTGCAGTGTGTCTCAGTTTCAGTAAGGTGTGTTGGATTTGTGTACCCAGCTAAATATAGACGCTGCCCTCCTTCCTACCAATTCCCCCCCATTATCCCCACCCTCCACACCCCAACATATTTGTTGGACACAGGATGAGAAACAGTACATACCTATGCATGTCAATTAACTGACCTGACCAGATCTTCATAAAAAAACATATCTAGATTTGGCAAACCTATTGTTATGATAACAAAAGATCAAAAGAACAAAGTATTCAAGTTTATCTCGAGTTAATTAGTAGGTTTATTCTTCTATGGCTACAACCACTGGCAAGTTCATTTCTAACTTTTTGGAGGTTTGTGGATAATGAAGTATTTTCCAGTATGACAAAGATTGCACAGTCTATAAGTTGATGTAGAGTATGGTTTACTGTGTGTAAGGATTCTCCATTTCAAGGAGTTATAAAGTTATTATATTTGTTTACCTTGTTAGATGAAGATAAAGTATGTAATTGTATTAATGTATATTCATAGATTCAGTATATTTATGGATTAATGGATTAATGTATTCATGCGCAGTCATCTTGATTAGTATCACCTTGTTTACATGTTCCATCCCATTTTTTGCACTATTTACTTATTTATTTATTTTGTTTACTTGTAATCATATTGAGGCAGATCTATACAAAAATTGTGTTTCATTTTAATAAAGGGTTAAAGTTGGTCATCTTTTCAAGGATAAATCAAATGCCATGCAAATAGCATGGCACAACTTTTTTATGAATTTTGTTATGTAATATTTGATCAACCCAGATATGTTTTATATGCGGCAAGCTACTTTTGATGGGTCAAGCGCAGGTATGTCTCACCTAAATATTTATGTTAGCGACATATCCCGAGCGGGGCTCGAATTCAACGAAATGTGGTACCGACCGCAAAATGCGTTCGATGCTTGATGAACTGCTCCTACATATCACCTGTTACAGATTGGCAGCAGCTGTAATAATTATAATAATATTAATAAATCAGACAGTTATTTTTACGACGCTTAACTACCACGTATGTGGGAGAAGCCCACCAGGGCTTATGGATCACAACTTTCACATCGGGTGGCTTACAATTCAACATTTTAACTCAAAGTAGGAATCTTTTCAATAAGAAAGTTATTTCAGATGGGAAAACCATAGATTGCTCCCATGGATGAAAATCCCACGTTACTACGACCCGGCCGGGCATCGAACCCGGAACCTCCCGATTGCTAGGCCTCAATGCTTCAAATGCCACCGACTTTATCCATCCACTCAGCCTCAGCACCGGTAGTGCCTCTTTAAGCCTTTACTGTGAGATGTTCCTCTCTTAGTGATCACATTCATGACACTGATTCATTGAATCAAAGTCTGGCAAAAATCAAAATAGTATTTTCCTGTTTTCTTTCATTCCTGTCCAAATTTTCTCTCACTTTGCAAAAACAAAAACCCGCAAAGAACTAATAAAATGCCCTTGGTGTCAGTTTCAAATGTTGAGAATTTACCCAGCTGCTCTTTTGAAAGCTGAATAAATTTTGTGGTGCTCTGCCATTTCAATAGAAATCCTAAAATATTGATAACTTACCCCCAAAAAAAACATAAATTATAAAAATCTTGCCCCTATCCGGTTCTACATTTCAGATGGGATCGGTAGTTATCCTGAGTTTGCATTTCAAAGTTGACTGCATTTCTACATTTGGTTATAGCGTGTTATTCAGTCAAGAGATTTGACACCCCACCCTCTCCCCCGCCCTCAGTCGAACTAGGATATCATATACCTGGTTGCAGGCATTTGGTTGCTCTTAAGTTATAATGTTATTGACTAATTTTCTACACAACAAACAATTTTTATAACTGAAAATTTACTGTTCATTATAATTAATTATCGTTAGAGTTAATCCGACGATTTTTTTCATCTTTCCTTTGTTATCCCTAAATTGGTGAAATGCAAATCCAGTACTGGTAACACCTCAACATTTATCTCCAAAAATTGTGATCCCTCTTTAATCCCTCTAAATCTGGAAATTTTACTCTTGTTCCAGTTCACCACAAAATTTAATCCACGAAAAATGAAAGCAAGATATTGGAATTTGCTTTCATGAAGTAGTTAAAAATTTATCTTTTCCAATCATCATTTTGCAAGGTTTTCATATTTTGTCGAGTTTCATCTTTGACGTAGAGATCTTGTGTTCCCTTTTTGCTTACAACCTTCCATTGCATCACCAATCTGAGTGAAACGACAGATGGATTAGTCGGATTAGTCTAATTTGTTAATCCCATAGTTTCTTATTCCCACTGACGTGACTGAGTTGTCTACCCTTTCTTGATGAAGATTTAATGTAACAATGAGAAAAGTGTCTTTCATTACTTTTTTTACGAAGATTTTTTTTTTCTTTCTTTCTTCCGTCCTTGTTTTCTTTTGAAAAAAAAACTAGGAAATTATCTAATTTTGATTTCTTTTTTGTTCATTTTTTGGGGTGGCCTAGCAAGGTTAAAAGGTATGAAATAAGTAACAAAGAATTTTTGGTATATCAGTTTATTGTGGGTGGCCTAGCAAGATCAAAAGTTATTAAATAAGTAGTTAATAATTATTGATATCTCAGTTTATTGCGATATTAACGCATTTCATAACTGTAAGACATGGCAGCATATAGTGATTAACTAACAATGTTTAACTTTTGATATCATCACTGATGAAGGGAACACTCTTTATTACTACAGAACACTAACAATATATTGCTAAATAGCAGACACTACTTCCATGTGATGTTACTTTGTGTGTTATTATTGGTGACACTAGCAGTGTTATACTATCATGTTATGTAATATAACATTAACATTGAATGAAAGGAGAATCTAACCTTGTGTATTTTCTGTTCATCTCTGCTGGTCTCTGGTGCAACACTATGCTACAGCAATTGTACTGGTATGCAGTGAGGTTTTCTGTTTATTTCATTACTATATTTCTTTTTCTTGTTTACATAAGCCTCATGATAATTTATGTTAATAATATAGGAAACCTATTGTACTTACAAGAAAAAGGCAACTTACCATTCCTTTCGTTTTCCTGGGCTCGTTATGGAATGCGATTCTTATTGTCTCTATCTGTTTTGTGTTTGTTGCTTGTATATACAGATCTAGTATTGAAATAGTGCAAATAAAACGACCTTGATATTTGTAAACAAACAACAACCTTGAAGCATTGTCCTTATTACTTAGTGTTGTGTGACTCGGATGACATACAGTGCATTAGTGTATTCTGAAGGTTACAAAGCATTACTAGTAGTTCGTTACAAACAGTACAGGAGATCATATGTAAACTCTCTCCAAAGTACTGAAGACTTGTTTGAATCAAACCTCTTTTCATTAGTATACTCAGAGAATTAGGGAGCAGGGTGTCAATACTTCGCACCCTTTCATACTTCCGTGATCGGTAGTATACGTGTCCTGGACAATTGTAGCCGAGCATGTGACACTAGCTGTTGCTAAGCGAGGTGACGTCAACTTATTATATTCACAACATTACAACATTGGTGAATGAAGTTCACTTCCAAACCATTAATAGGACAGAGCTAAACCATTCCCTGCACCCACACCCCAACACCCACCTAAACCAGATCTACCACTGAGGACCTCCTTTATTTCTCAAATTATGTTACAATGTTTGTATCTCTTTGGGGGTAATCATGTAAAGAAGAAAACAGAAATTATAACGATTGGATGTCGCACTGTTCCCGCTTACGTTCACGTTGGCCGCCTTAGAAACTCATTTTGTTTAGAAAACGCTTTCTGAAATTTACAATGCAGAGATCGCAGAAGTCACTTCTCCATTGGTCGAAAGTATTGCGGATGTCAAAATAGAGGGCGGGCTCCTTAAACATTCGATTTTGATCTACTTTCACAAATTTCTCCAATAACGTAACAGTTTCCAGCGAGTGCTGTCTGGTGGGTAAGAAAAACAAGCCACTTTTCTCAGTTCATAAGGAAATTAAATAATGTAACTGAGTTTAAAACATGAATAACATTTTCGTGCTGTCTAAATATATATCGAGTAGTCGATAGTCTATGTTCATAAAAGCAGACGATAACTCAGCTTTCGTAGGCCTAGGATCAGTAACCAAGGCTGTATGCCCAGTTGTATCATGACGTTATGCGTACCATGAAGGCCTAGCCTAAGCCCGTGGCCTTCGCAAAGCTAAGCTAGTTTAACTTATAGTTATACATACACGTATCCTTCTGGGCAGGCTACTGTACTTCTACAGTACTAGCCTACTTTCTGAACATGTAGGCTACGCTAAGATTTAGCTTGTTAACTAAGTTTGGACCAGGCATATGTACTAGCCTTAACAACAGGCACAAGTGGCCTTTCACTAGTTTTCCTTTTAGTATACAAGTTACAACTAGGCTATGGTCGTAATTTATAGATCAGTGTATATCACAGGGAACTACATTCTTAATTGGCACTGATGTATATTTTGTTTTGTTTATGCATAGGCTAGCACTTAAACTACTGAAAAGGTTGTTCATAACACACAGTGTATGTCACTAGGCCTAGGCTCTCTTCATTTTTTGAAGATTATTAGAGTTTTGTCGATTACTACTTGTATGATCCTGTTGTTATTTAACTATTTCTTCATCATTTTCATTTTCATCCAGTCACTGACAGTGATTAATTTTAAAGTTGGTCTTTTCCAAATTCCACAGTAAAATTAAAGACAAGTAGCCTAGAGGCCTACTATTGGTTTGAAATACATGTAGGCTATGGGGAAGAAGACACCTAAAGATACAAGCCAATCAGATAGTAAGTTTATGTTGAATAGTAAAGGCTTCATAATTGACGCACCTTTGTAATTGACGCACCTTCAATTATTACTAGCAACGATCAGCAGGCAACCTAAACCTTGCAGCGAAGCAGTGTTACATATTTCATGAGTTTGAATCCCTTTCAGGTATGTGCTGATCAAATTGTGTTTTTTTTTAAGCTTTTTAACACCCTCCTGCCAGTTTAGCAAGTATTTTTGGCATTTGGAAATCTTACTCTCTAAAAGTAATCAAAATTACCTCAGCACGATATCACTACTCCCTGGGACTTGACCTGTCTGAGCTTAGCGGCTCAGAGCATAGCAAACAGCATCCAGAGTCAGTTGATGTATACTTACACAAAAGTTACAGTTAGCTTTGGACAAATGTGTCAATTTTGGGATATGAAAGAACTTGACACGGCAGACATTTTGTGGTCAATTTCTGCTCAATTGTACGTTGTGTAGGTACAGAACAATAAATATTTTGAGAACATTGGATTCCTGAGGAACTACACATACGAAAAACGCATAGGCCTACAGTTGAGTGATTTGGAGTTTATTCTTGATAGGCATCGCGTTGATCAAATCCTTAAGTGCGTCAATTATGAGCCCACCATGCAATACAGTTCTCACGGGAAAATTTATCAGAAGTCTACTAATGGTTGAATTGGAAGCCACTCGACACTTGCAGCCCCTCCCACATCCATGGTCACCTCTTGACATAAAAATAACTGCCTCACAGCCTGAACTTAATTTTGGTGATCTTCCTAGCCTGAACTCTATAGAATAGATAGGCTAGATACCAATAGTTACAAATAGCCATTCCAACTGATACTAACTGTATTAGCAATGCTCAATCTGGTCAGCCATATTTAACCATCAGAAGTAGATGGCTCCCCTTGGTAGAGAAATAACTTCATGCTTGGTTAATTACATTGCATGTGTATTTAAACACTGCAGTCTTATCAGTAGTACTTACTATGCATGGAATTGTGATAGTCATTGAGTAGGTTTTTGAATTATAAGCTCACAAATAGAGCTGCATGTCATGCATACGTGTTCATTTGACTTAATTCTCCTATACAAGGCAACAAGAACAGACACAACCTAACCAATTGAATGTGTATTAGTTAGTTTTATTGATCTAATGGTAGTTTGTAGTTGTTTACATTATGCTATGTTTTGCAGCCATTGAATTTAAAATGGCTAATTGCAAGATGTAATCAAGTATGGTTGGCTCTCCTCCATCACAGAGGGTTGTTCTGTGGTCAGATAACAACTAAACATTTGAAAATCCGCCCTTTAGTAAGACTGCTGTACATTTTTGCCACTGGCGACTTCTGCACCTTTCAAGGTTATTAGTCTGGAACATTAGCCTGTGTGTTACGTAATCAATTTTTTGCCAAGCCTAGCAAAGGGAACAAGCATGGAATTTAAGTCTATTCCTCAGCTCAAATTTCCCCCCATCTACTGAGAGAGCCTATTAAAATGCCCGAGGCAGGTTAAACTGTATGGCAGTGGTATTAAAGGGAATATTTTCAAATGAGTTATTTTTTGATCTTCAATTTGAATTTATCCAAGTTTTCCAAAGGTGCATTTGTTTGTTCATTATTAAATCAAATCTATCAAATGCTATAAATGCGATGTCATTTGATCAAACTAGAAACACTCTCAAAGTAAAATTATGATACCTTCCTTCACTTTTTAAGATCCCAAAGTTTACAGGTTACAGGCCTATCATAAATTGTGTTTATATATTTTGTCTTTCGCTATGTAAAGACCGGTCAAAGTTCACCCACAAAATGGATCACTCATTTTCCCCAGTTCAGTCGTATTCAGGTGTCCTATAGGTGGTGTGAAGAAAGGTACCTATATTGACCAACTGTTTCTTAGTGTAGCCGTGTGGTGTAGAGATTAAGACGAGAAGGACACTAAGGCTTCTACTGGATAAAGCATCTATTCAATCCGTAAAAAATACAAAAAATATATATATAAATTCTCTATTAACGTACAAATATATCACAAAATAATCAGTAAATTGCAAATATCACAAAACATACAAGTAGCACATAAAGACTAGAAAATACAACGCAAACCTCAAAGATGCAACTCAAATAGTTTCTACAATTACACATTTAGAACTCCATAAACCGCAATAGTTAAAACGTACCTCTTTAGTATCCTTTACTCCTATAAGACAAATCCTGTGACAATGTCACACAGTATCAGCATGGGTTGCACTGGCTGCCACACCCTGGCACAAGTTACATGTATAGTATAAAGTATCTGGTCACACAACTGACCATACGAAGATCTAGAACGCCAGTGGGCTCCCCGATCTCTCCATGCCACATGAAGGAACGACCAAACAGAGGGCATGACCTCACACACTGAATAAACATGAGGCACACTCTCTTACACTTAGTGCTTTTATTGTCACTTTCATTGCAGTTCAAACAGACACAGAGGCTTCCTGGAAGTACAGAATATTCTTTGAATATGATGACACAGCATCTGAAAATATGGTGAGGAGGGAGAGGAGAAAAGAGACAGGACTATCATCTCCAGATGTGAGGAAGAAAAGTCAGAAAATAAAGAGAAAGTATTACCTCAAGTAAGTATCCAATGTGTGAGAGATACAAACAATGTCATCTGAGACAGGGTTAAAAGGGAGCAATACCGCCTGCTAGACTCTCTATACTTTGAGTATTAATACATATTTACACTAACAATAATGTCCTTTATCATGTCATTCCTTTACGACTTCAGTAAATTTAAATAATGAATTCAAACTTCCCGCCCTTATCCCATATTGGAGGAGAGAGAGGCAGACAATCAGCTGTTTATGACATCATCCATGCACGTGAGAGAGTTCCTGAAAATGCGTTGCCAACTTACAATTTACACAATTAATTTTTCCCCAACTTGTAAGACTTTGGAATATATTTAAAAATAAAAATGTAAAATATATACCTTCAAAATTTAAGCAAATATAAAATGTTGAATGTTGAATGATAGCATCGTTTATTTACTTTAAATTTGAGTAAATCTGTATTTTGGAAGCTGACTGTCAACACAGATGCACAGGGAATGTCATTGACTTTATCTGCAGTCTGGTCTATGGCTCAATCACTTTCTTCTGAAAATTACAATTGTTTGTCACACCTTATGTCTTGGTGATGGAGTAAGTTCTATGCAATAGTCCTCTGGGTTGATGTGTGCCTAAGTCATGTTGAATTGCTCGAATGAACTTTACTTTTAATCGACGAAGTGATGCTCACAGTCACTGTATGTCAAGCAGTGTTACTAAAGTTATATAGTAACTACTTGTTACCAGTACTACAGTTGTGATGGACATTGAACAATACACAATTTAGGCCTAAGCTACATCTCGTCTGTTTACATAACTCAAAATTGAACACATTTGGCTCCATGATGACTTAAGACTACCAAGATGCATCGTGGGTATTCAATGTATTCAATGTGTAATGAGATACAAAACAATGTCATTTGTGACTTTGAAAGAGGGTTAAGGGGAAAGTATCACATTTCAGTTAGTATCCAGTGTGTAAGAGATACAAACAATGTCATTTGTGACTTTGAAAGAGGGTTAAGGGGAAAGTATCACTTTTCAGTTAGTATCCAGTGTGTAAGAGATACAAACAATGTCATTTAAACCATATATGGAGGGGTAAAGTGGAGGTGAGGGGAACCCATTGTTATTCTTGAAATATATATTTCAACTAGGTGGGGAAAAATGGCAATTGCATGAATGTAAAAAATTATGCATGAAATAAAAACAAAATAATGCAAATGAGGCTTGAAAAGAAGAGCATAATTGATGAAAAAATCTTGTATCTGTATTCTGGTCTTGAGATGTAAAATAAGGTTAATCTGATTTTTTCTTGAGGGTGGGGGGGGGGGGGAATTGCTGTAAAGGGAAAAGTTGAAAGTTCATAAGATTTGCATTTAATGGGTTTGATATGATGGAAGGTTCAACAATTTATAATTTTGTTTTCATTACCATTTTTAAAGGAACAGCTCAAAGTTGATAATTGTACTTTGTTATGTTTTAAAGATACATCTGATCAAAGTTCATAACTTTATTTTTATTAATTTGGGATGTGAAGAAAAGGTTTAAAAAAATATTGGAATTTGATGAAGATAGAAATATTAAAGTTAAGAATATTACTTTTGGATTAATTGGCTTCAGTGGAGAGCTCACACTCGATAAAAGGATTTTTTGTAATTTTTATTGTATTATTTATTTGATTTGATTTAAAGGGAAACTTCTCCATCTGAGAATTCCGAGAGCCAGTATGGAGAGTCACAATGTAAGATCCACTGTCGTTGTCAGTTAGAGGAGGATGAAGATCATTATCAGGGAGTACAATATCACCATTCTCTTGCAAGAGAGAGGAAAAAGAAATCTAGATTGAGAAGGCAAAGACAAAGAGAGCGAATCCAACAAAATAATAAACAGGTGAGAAATGAGACTTATCAGAAATTTGTAAGATATAAATGGGAATCTATGTTAGAAGGAAAAATTGTTGTCCTAATGTTTTTTAACAACAATTAATAAAAATGTAGAGTAAATGTAACTCTATAACTGTCTGTTTTAGGTTCCTTAGGTTCCTACATCTGTGACACTTGCTTGGGTCATGTCTACATCTGTGACACTTGCTTGGGTCATGTCTACATCTGTGACGCTGCTTGGGTCATGTCTACAGCTGTGATACTTCCTTGGGTCATGTCTACATCTGTGACACTTGCTTGGGTCATGTCTACAGCTGTGATACTTCATTGGGTCATGTCTACATCTGTGACACTTCCTTGGGTCATGTCTACATCTGTAATACTTCCTTGGGTCATGTCTACAGCTGTGATACTTGCTTGGGTCATATCTACAGCTGTGATACTTGCTTGGGTCATGTCTTCATCTGTGATACTTCCTTGGGTCATGTCTACATCTGTGATACTTGCTTGGGTCATGTCTACAGCTGTGATACTTGCTTGTGTTTATGTCTATATCTCTGACGCTTGCTTGTGTTTATGTCTTCATCTGTGATACTTCCTTGGGTCATGTCTACATCTGTGATACTTTTTTGGGTCATGTCTACAGCTGTGATACTTGCTTGGGTCATGTCTACATCTGTGATACTTGCTTGGGTCATGTCTACATCTGTGATACTTGCTTGGGTCATGTCTACATCTGTGATACTTGCTTGGGTCATGTCTACAGCTGTGATACTTGCTTGGGTCATGTCTACAGCTGTGATACTTGCTTGGGTCATGTCTACATCTGTGACACTTCCTTGGGTCCGAGATAACTCAACAACGGAGTGATGAATATTAGTCCTACTTGCTGTGTAGATGTATTATAGTGAGAAGGTGAACTCAATTGTAGTTGGTGCTGATCTAATGAATGCTAAACTCCATGTCCTTGAGATTTTGAGCACTTCTATGATTTGAGACTCACTCCACTGATGACACATACTCAGGGAATATTTTATCCGGTGTCTGATAGCAAAAAGTGAAAGCAAATGGACAAACTGCTACACAAATTGTAAGATATAGATCAGTTACACTGCACTGAGTAGCTATTACCAGTCCATTATTATGAGAAATAAAATCTGCAAACCTGAAAAAATGCTACATAACATTTGACACTTACATTGTTATTCCCTGATTCGTAACAGGGAATTATTTATCCTGTATCGCTTTGCAAAATGCTGTGCAGAATGATCAAGTTGCTATAAAAGTCCAGACATGTATAGCATATTTTTAATTTTTTACACAGTAACCATAGTATATTAAATGAGAGATAAATTACAGTGCCTTAAAAACTGCCACACAAAATGTGAACACCTAATTATTCCCTGTGTGAGTGGGAAGACATGATGGTGGGGGCAGGGGTTGGGGGGGGGTGGGGAATCGAATATAATACTATAATGTAAAGAGAAACAGGCATGGTTATTAATGGTAGCATATTGAGACTTTTGTTCCATGCAATTAAGGAAATTTGGTGATTTTTTTTAAAAATCTTTGCAGAGTGAAAATGCTAATAGATCTGACTTCAGAAGACACATGAAGAAAGTACAAGAGATAACATCAGTAAGTATGGATCTACTATCTAAGCTATCATGGACATTAAAGGCATCTGTACCACTGACAACATGGTAATTGTGTTTCTACTGTCAAAGCTATCATGGACATTAAAGGCATCTGTACTACTGATCATATTGTCAGTGTAGATCTACTATCTAAGCAATCATGGACATTAAAGGCATCTGTACCACTGACAACATCAGTCAGTACCATCATGGACATTAAAGGCATCTGTTTTACTGATCACATAGTAAGTGTGTTTCTACTATCTAAGCTATCATGGACATTAAAGGCATCTGTACTACTGATCATATTGTCAGTGTAGATATACTATCTAAGCAATAATGGAAATTAAAGGCATCTGTACTAATGATCATATTGTCAGTGTAGATCTACTATCTGATCCATCATGGACATTAAAGGCATCTGTATCACTGAAAACATGATAAGTGTGTTTCTACTTACTAAGCTATCATGGACATTAAAGGCATCTGTACTACTTACCATATTGTCAGTGTGTTTCTACTTACTAAGCTATCATGAAAATGAAAGGCATCTGTACTACTGAAACATGGTAAGTGTGTTTTTACTTACTAAGCTATCATGGACATAAAAGGCACCTGTACTACTGAAACATGGTAAGTGTGTTTCTACTTACTAAGCTATCATGAAAATGAAAGGCATCTGTACTACTGAAACATGGTAAGTGTGTTTTTACTTACTAAGCTATCATGGACATAAAAGGCACCTGTACTACTGAAACATGGTAAGTGTGTTTCTACTTACTAAGCTATCATGGAAATGAAAGGCATATGTACTACTGACAACATGGTAAGTATGGACCTACTATCTAAGCAATCATGGACATTAAAGGCATCTGTTTTACTGATCATATAGTAAGTGTGTTTCTACTATCTAAGCTATCATGGACATTAAAGGCATCTGTACTACTGATCATATTGTCAGTGTAGATATACTATCTAAGCAATAATGGAAATTAAAGGCATCTGTACTAATGATCATATTGTCAGTGTAGATCTACTATCTGATCCATCATGGACATTAAAGGCATCTGTATCACTGAAAACATGGTAAGTGTGTTTCTACTTACTAAGCTATCATGGACATTAAAGGCATCTGTACTACTGAGCATATTGTCAGTGTGTTTCTACTTACTAAGCTATCATGGACATAAAAGGCACCTGTACTACTGAAACATGGTAAGTGTGTTTTTACTTACTAAGCTATCATGGACATAAAAGGCACCTGTACTACTGAAACATGGTAAGTGTGTTTCTACTTACTAAGCTATCATGGAAATGAAAGGCATCTGTACTACTGACAACATGGTAAGTATGGACCTACTATCTAAGCAATCATGGACATTAAAGGCATCTGTACTACTTACCATATTGTCAGTGTAGGTATACTATCTAAGCTATCATGGACATTAAAGGCACCTGTACTACTGACAACGTCAGTCAGCATCATCATGGACATTAAAGGCACCTGTACTACTGAAAACATTGTAAGTGTTTCTACTTTCTAAGCTATCATGGAAATTAAAGGCATCTGTACTACTGAAACATGGTAAGTGTGTTTTTACTTACTAAGCTATCATGGACATAAAAGGCACCTGTACTACTAAAACATGGTAAGTGTGTTTCTATTTACTAAGCTATCATGGAAATGAAAGGCATCTGTACTACTGACAACATGGTAAGTATGGACCTACTATCTAAGCAATCATGGACATTAAAGGCATCTGTACTACTTACC
>JAIPMN010016170.1:0-28281 GCA_020650975.1 Apostichopus californicus
ATATATAAATTAAATAATTAAATTACTTTGGCCAACCAACAGTTTTGTGACAAGTGAAGTTGACTAACTGTGGCTATGGATTATTATCCTGGATAAAATAAAATACAAACGTTTTAATTTAAACTTTAGTTTAGTCTTTCATAGAATTATATTAAGCAGTGGTATCTTGAACGTTGACAGTACTATTACAAAATTGTATTGAGAATCACAAGAGTAAATATGCAATGTTGCCCACCCAGTAAATTAGAAAATAGCCACTGGGGAAAGGCAAATTAAGGCTGTCCATCCTGTCATTTTTGTTGTTGAATTTTCTAAAACGGATTGGGGGAGGGTAGTGGTACCATATTTCTTTGGTTGAAAAGCAGGACACCTTTGTGCTGGGGGAGGGGTTTAAGATGTCTTCCAACCCCTTGCAGGAAAAGCTTGGATTTTGGAAAAGGGCTATATACCAAATGGTGGCATATTTTCAACCTTATATACCTAGAAACAATACCAAAGTAGTATAGCAAAATGGCTACATTAACCTAAGCTTACATACATACTGTCATCAAACATGTTAGTATATACTGAAAACAGGTATATCTGGCTTCCTTAATGGTCACATGAAATGATGTACACAACAATAGCATTTCTAGTCTGTTTTAGTTTGCCCATTGAGAAAACAGTGATATATTGGAACTTGAAAAATAACTGTACTGAGAAAATCGGGATAATTTAGTTTGCTGGTGGGACAAATATTTTCCTGATGAATGGGAATTTAAGTATGGTAACTTTGGGGTGTATGTGTCCGGGTAGGGGTGGGGGGGGGGGTTAGGAGAATAGGGTATCTCCAATGTTCATGATATTGTTGTACAGTGAACTGAGGATATTGTGTTGAATACCTGTTATGTATAAAATTTCGGAAATTCATAGACTAATTGGCTATAACCTGCCTCACCTGGGATATGGTGTTGTGGCAGTGTGTCATGTAGGATCATTTTTGTCCATGTCTCTATTGCCACACAAAAACCAATGGACTGTGTCATATAGTTGATGGCAATGCTTGTAATCTAACATAAATAAATGCAGTTACCCACCTTCAGTTTTTTCTATTTTGAGTGTGGAATGATTTACTAAAGCAAAATGGGCTTGAAGCATGATATTGATGGGGAGAAGTGTGCGCATGTGTGTGTGTGTGTGGGGGGGGGGGGTTGTTGCTCTTCTCTATAATATGCAGTGTGTAAATTCTTAAAATGTAACATCTGGTTACATTACATCTCTACCTTGTTGCAGAAAGAAAGACATTGACCTTTATCCAATCTTTATCTGCAGAATGAGTTCCAGATTTGGTCAACTCCCCAGCCTAGGGGGAGGTTCATCATCAGTCCTGCGCCAAGCACCTCTTGCACCAATATCAGCCTCAAGAAGTCTGTAAGTCTAAAATCTGTATGCTGTTTAGATAATCAGTAAAAGTAAATCTGACTTAAAACTTCATTAACTGACAATTATTGGTAACAGGGATGGAGGGGGAGGGGGGGGGCGGTGATTCAGGAAATGTGCATTATCCTTATTTATACGAAACAAATGTAGGTTTTAGTGAAGGTCATTATTACTATTCTTTTAATTTAATACAAGGATCTTAAACATTAACGTATGTGGGAGCTGTACAGTCACACTCAGATCTGTGCATGGTACTGAGTCAACTATTTTCACCCTTCACATTGTACATCATACAACTGTATTTGCTTGAAATGTAATCTCTCGTGCCTATAAGTAAATAACTGCAAAGTACATTGCTATGTTATTATTGTGCCATGATAGTGTTTCACTTTTCAAAAACCAATATCTATGACAAGTCTAGGCAGTACAAAGATCTTGTTGCCGATGAATGAGAGAATGTACTCCCTCCGAAATAGTACACTGTTGCATGACTGTCTAGCTATTGGTCAGTGTGCTGCAGTTCCGTTGAGGTTATTAACTCTTAATAATTCTTAATAATTAGAAATTACCAAGATTTGAGGGTGTGTGTTTCTAACAGTAATAAGCAGTACTGTAGTCACATAAATAGCAGGGTTGAGCAAACTATTCAGACCAGGTTTCATAAAGTTAACACCCTAATAATAAATTCAAAATGGAGTATTGGTACCAGATATGCTGAAAAAATATAAAATAGTGGTCACCGGTATTCTCAAATTTTTAACACAGTACTTTGCGCCTACTCTTAAAGTAGTAAACCACACACTAAGATATTTAAAAGCCTATGTTAATACTTCCTATTGGCAAGGACTAATATAGATCGGAACACCTAGGAAAATACTTTTGAAAAATTCTAGCCACTTTTATCATGATTAAATTTAGGGACAAGACTGTTGACCATTAAGATATGTATCACCTTGTGTGCCAAAGGAATATCCTGTTATTAATGGCCACAACTAGTTAATATGCAAAACCACAGTGGTCAGCTTTAAAGGCATTGAAGACTCGCCCCAAACCGTGTGCGGCCATCTGAAAAAGTTAACTTCCCATTGCTTGCAAATGATGTTTTGTTAGTGTCGCTACAAAATGCAGACAGTAGCCTACAGTAATGAAACGTGATACCTTGTTATCTTTAGCTGGACCTGCGATGTCCATCGCTGTATGGTTTGTACACTGTGCTGTGGGTATTGATCGCAGCTGTATGTACTGACTGTACACTAGTGTCTAATTACCGATGGTAGCAAGCTGTGTGTGTGGTTTTTTCTGGGATCGATGGTGGTGTCTAACACTTCTGTTACACCTCATTCGAAACTAGGTCAGATTACCCGCATTAGACGTTTCTTTTTGCGCGAGTCTTCACACCCTTTAAGTAACTATTTGCTGCATCTGACTATTGCTCCATGATATGTGAATTGTGAAACTCAAACTTTATTGCCATTAAATATTCTCTTTCAGGGTTGGTAATCCTTTACAGTCACATAACACCCAACCAGGGCTTCAAGCTCGCATGGAACAAGGCAGCCGATTCAGTAAGTACCATATATAATTTGCAGTACTTTGCTATTACTTCATGCAAAAGTTTATGACAATCAGGGACTCATATAGGTAATAAATACAGTAATATAGTCATATTGTGTTAATATCTGGATAAGCTATTGAAGATAGTGTTAAAAGTTTAGCCTTACTATTTGATTGTTATACAGGTGAAGTTTATGGAAATAGAGAGCCCATTACGCCCATTGAAATCTTATGAAGACTGTTTTAAAAGTAATGTTAATTTTACTTAACTCTACATGGCCAACTGTACAAAAGCTAACACCAGCACGCTTTCATAAATCAGTACACTGATTTATTACCCACACCCAAACAGCACCCATAATGTCCCAACTTGTGCCCAGATATGTTATAAACAAATAGGTCAACCAAAATCACAAGTCAATTTTTCTAAGCTTGGTCAAAGTCACAAGTCATTTCCTTTTATTGCAAGTCACAACACAAGTCTAATAAAGCAGCAACTTATAAAGTCATATTACATAGATGCAGGACTAACGAAAATCAACTGCTAAGGGTTCAACAAGGCATCTTTGAGAAGTGATTTGCTTCCCCTGTGACAATGCTACAAGGCTAGTCATACATACAAGAGTAGTCTAGTGGACTGAACAGCAACTGAACCTTTTTGTGTAAAACAGGCACACTCTACCTATCACTGAAAACAGTATGCAAATGTACCTCACTGAATACAGTATGAAAATATACCTCTCACTGACTAAAGTATGAAAATATGCCTCTTACTGAAAACAGTATGAAAATATACCTCTCACTGAAAACAGTATGAAAATATACCTCTCACTGAATACAGTATGAAAATATACCTCTCACTGAAAACTGTATGAAAATATACCTCTCACTGAAAACAGTATGAAAATATACCTCTCACTGAATACAGTATGAAAATATACCTCTCACTGAATACAGTATGCTTGTCATCCAACCTAAAGTTATACACAGCTATGTGTAACAATTAACCCATATTACAGTTTAACTATAATGTATATAGCCAACATACAAATCTTGTACTCTTCCATCCCAGGGAGGGGGGGGGGAGGGGTAGCTTGTCGTTCCGACCTGACATTATTAACAGCTATGTGTAACAATCAACCCATAATACAGTATAACTATATGATTTATGACACATGTAATCACATAACTTAAGCACTCTGCATGCATCATGTCCCTGAAGAGAACAAATAATAGATTTAGCTATTGATTTTAAGATAATGAAAGTGACTAACCTAGCTTATTAGACACCATATGTATAAATATAAATTTCATATGTTATTGTCATTTTATTTGTAATGCCATATAACGCTCCAGCAGGCTCTCACTTGTTTTTATAGTGTATTTATGCCAAGATAGTTAATACCAGATTACAATATGCTAGAATATTCTGAAGTATACTGACAAAACATTTTGAACGACTCTTACAGTAAACATACATAGGTCGGTCTTTGTATATTAAATGTAAGTGATGCTGAGAACAAAACAAACAGAACTTTTCATTTGATTGACCGTAGCATTTCTACCCAAATTTTGTATGAACAAAATCTCACATGTCTACTGTAGTCAGGTCAATAAGTCAAATATAGCCTAGTCGAGTCAAAAGTCACATGATTTTATCAACTTTAAAATAACTGTCAAGGTCACTAGTTAATTGATATTTTGACAAGTCAAGTCATAAGTCATTTATCTGCAAGTAAATTAAAAATTTAAATGCGACTTGAGTCAACAGCACTGCCTTTGTGAGATATCATATGTATACAAGCCTCTCACGTTTTGACTTCATTGACCTTTGACTTTGCTACAAATTTTAGAACATTTGCAAATCATACATGTGTGCAGTCTGCTGACCTTTCACCCTATCAAATGCTTTTAAGTTATCTTGAGCTTGTTGTCTTTGACATGTAGCCAAATTTCTGTATGGAAGAGAAACTAGAAGTGTTTTTGCTTTTTTCCTGTGTAACATTTTAACCAACTTATTCAAAACCACAGACGAATAAATAATTTCACAATCATGAAAATCGATATTAATAACAATAGTAATTAGTAAATGAGTCTTTCAGAAGCTTACAATAATAAGGAGAATAATCTGCATGCCTTATCATGCTTTTTTTCCTCACAAAGCAGCTACTAGCACACATCTCTAGGCCTAGCTATCACATACACAGATGCTAGTAGGATAATATTCTTTAAGCAGACATAAACAAAAGATCCTTTGTTTTGATGAACATAAACTTGTGGTGGGTTTGATTTTCAATTGAATTCAAGTCGAAGTGAGAGTTGTAGCCTTTAGCAAAGTAGGCCACTCTCTCCATCTTCAAATTTAAAAGACTAGAATTTCAAAAGTTAGCTACTTGCTTGAAATGCCAATGCATTATAAAAGCTACTGGTTAAATAAAAATCACCACTTTTTTTCTTCTTGAATTAATACAATAGTTTCCCCGGAATTATCCCTTGCTTTCATATTCTGTTCCCTGGATCTTTTATAAGTACCCCTGAATGATAATCAGTTTTGCCTAGTTTTCTCATGTAGAAACTGTTTAAACGTAAGATGAGATTGTTTACTAAGTTCATTCACACTCACAGGTAACACTGATCATTAAATAATTTCAGAGTCTGCGGTAATTCATATTCAAACCATACACCTTTTCCATATTCTTTTGGACAATATACTTGTTTCTGAAGGTGGTTAATACAGTAACTTGGGAATCTGACAAACATCTTTTTATAGGAACTTGGAAGGCATCTCATTGTTATGCTGTGCTACATAGCACCACCAAATACTGGCCTCAAATGATGGCCTCAAAAATTACACTGCTCCCTTTAAATGTAAAGTGTAGGTGTGAGCCCCTGCATTTTTTTGTCAGTATGAGTAGGGGGGGGGTGGGGCAGCAATAAAAAATTTCCCTTAAATTTCTTGAGCAAAAACTATGGTCACCTTAATTTAGCCAGTGTTGTGTCAAAAGCAAAATTTTGTAAATATAGCAAAAACAGCACAAAGTAGTATAACTTTCCCAAATATAGAGCAGTGTCAAAATTCAGTTGAAAACTTCCCTTAGTTTTGTGTACAAAGTATGTGAAATCAGGATAAAGGAAACAGAATTTGTCTCTTACATTATTGAAAGACAATATCACTAAAAAATAAATTAAGAAGCATCAATTAAACATGAAACCTGGAAACTGAGATGGTGAAAACACCCTGTGAAACACTAGCCAAGCACATCAAATAAACCAACTGCACCATGCAGCACCTCATTCTATCTTGCAAAGGTACAACCTGACAAAACAATCACAAGTTTAAGAATTTTTGTCTTAACCTAATGTATCACAATTCATTTAATTTTCATTTCCATTTTTTTCTTTTCTTCCCTTACAGCCTCATTATCTGGATCTCAAGCTTTCAAGGATGGAAGACCGTCCATGCTTAGTAGATCCAAAGTTCCACCACCCCTGGCTCTGGTTAAAGGCTTAGGGAGACCACAGCAAGGAGGTCACATGACAGCAAACAGACGACAACCTCCAATTGGTATGTTTTCCCAGTCATCAGTACTTAATGTCCACCGAGACTGCAATGATGATGACAATGAGGTAATAATGATTGGAGGTCCAATGCAACCAAGGCCAATGTTGCATCCCTTGTCAACCGAAGACTCCAGTCTAGCAACTCCATCCAGAGGTGTTCAAGGCTTAAGGGGACTGAGGGAGATGAGAAATTCATCCATTAATCTACCTTCACCTCCTACTTCTGGAAGGGGTGCGTCATTGATGCCAGTAAAGAGTGAGGTGAAACCTGAGAAAGGAAAGAAGAAGAAGAATAAATCCAAAAAGAAGGCAAAAAAGAATGCAGACATGTCCAAAGATAGCACTCCTGTAATGGCAAGTGCCCACAAGCCAGTTGGCCAATTACAGCCACTGAGATCAATCCAAATTGCAGGATCTCATGCAGCCTTGACACCTATCAAGTCACCAGCCATGGCTGCAGACATCGAATTCTTCAAGAGCATTGGTAGTAGAAAGGTGACAGATCAACCAGGTAGTCCACGGTCATCAACGTCTGTTTCCATTGATGGTAGGCAGAGCCTTACTCCTGCATCACCATTTCAACAACCAAATCTTCAACCTATCAGGTCGCCCTTGTCGACGTCAACTTTGCAAGTATCAAGTGTGGACCTTCAGATGCTTGCAAGCCCCAGAGAACCACTCTCTCCTAACAACAGAGCATCAACTTTACAAGCACCTGAGAACTCTACTGGTTCACCAAGAAATTTTCACCAAAGGCCACCTGTACCAATTGAAGATATTGAAATCTTCACTGGTCCTCGAGAAAAAATTGCTCCAGTTAAAGCAGCAGCTTTTATGCAAACACCTCTGAAGGCTATTGGTGCTTCAAAAGGTCAGGAACATGAGATAGAAAATTTACCTTCTCCACGTCGAGGCACGCTAGCACCAATAGCCCAAATCAAGCCACCTACTTCAATGGGCACTAACAGTGCCCTTGGACCTATTTCTCAAAGAGCTCAGGCCAGTACACTTTCAGAAGACTCTCCATTTGGTCAAGTCAAAGTGAATCCAGTTGGTGAGAGTAGGAACATCATCAATGCACAGAGTAAGTCTCTAGAGGAAAAGAGACCCTTTGGGACAGGCAAACAGGGAGGTCTTGGTCAAGGTTCTCTAAAGAGAGGTCCAGCCACTAACCCAATTCAGTCTGCACAGGAAGTGACATGTAAGTCATATCAGCCTCCATTCAAGATGGGAAGGAGACGGCAAACCAGTGACTTCTATGACAGCACTCCACAGGACACTGATGAAGAAGATGAAGTTCACGATGTAATGTATGCCTTAGCAGGATCATCTCCAAGACAAACAAGTCTTCATTGGGAGTCCCCAACCAGTTATGGAACAACCAGGGCAGATAATACTCAGGGAAATAAAAGCAGAACTGTACCAGTAAATACGCAACTTGCCATTGTGAAGCGCTGCAGTACAACTGACAGTGAGGGAGGTATGAAAGCTGAGTTTTTTAGAGTCCTAGAAGAGAAAGTCCCAGGAGGCGACCTTTGTGATAATAACACTGCTGCACTCACCCCCAGTTCATCAAGAAACATAGCTAAGTCAAAGCAGAAGCAACACCATCCTGTTGACTCTAGCGATGAGAGTTCCAAAAGTTTTGTCTTTGAATCACCAAGTACTCATCATTCATACCACACAAGTGATGAAGACACTGATGTATATGATTCACCAACACAAGAAGAAAGTGAACCAGAAGAGATCAAAGGTGAAACTTACCTCGACAAGCTTAGAAAAAAGCTATTGAAAGACTCAGAAGATCAAGACGATACACATCAGAACACAGAACTGGGAAGCAAAGCACAATCCCTCAAGCAGGCACAACAGTTGGACACACCACTGGAACAACCAACTAAAAGAGATATGTATAATGCAATGGTTGCTGCAATTGCTAGAGAGATTGATGAAGCTGACAACAGAAACCTTAATGAGCAAACCAAGTTGGCAAAGGAAGTCGATCCAAATTATACTTCTGGTGGGAAAGATTCCTTTTCTAAAGAACTCACTTTTGAAGAGTCAACAGATACAGAGAACATGAGATCTGATGCAGTTAATGGGGTTATTCCACTACAACACAATGCTAAGACATCCTTCACAGCAAACAACATGTCTTCTACATCTAATAACAAACCTGAAACACAAAACGTTGGGGACCTAGAGAAGAAAGATATTGCAGCAAAGATTATGCAGACTAAACCAAGCATGGCAGAAGCAACAAATCTCAGTGGGAAACAATGTTTTCCAACAATGCTCAGCAGACCAATGCCACAACAGAAGTACACTTCAGCTCCACAGAAGATAGCCACTGGCACAAAGGAGCAGGGGTTTTCACCAGTATCTCTTAAACAATCCTCCGCCAATGAAGTGCCCACAGCCAATGAATCATACACTGAAGAAACTTTGACCAAGGTTCAAGAGGCAGAAATGACAATTGGCACATCAAGCACTGGGTCAAAGTGTTTTCCAACAATGCTTAGCAGAGCAACACCTCTACAGAAGAACACTCCAGCTACTCAGCAGCCTGAAATTGTCAGAAAAGGGCAAACAGCTTCAATTTCACAACACTCCTCTGCCAATGTCAATGCACCATCATCCAAAAAAGTAGAGAATTCCACCAAAGCAGATAATGCAGCAACATCAAAAGACCAGGTTGGCACAACCTCCAGTGGGTCAAAATGTTTTCCAACAGTGATTAGCAGAGCAACACCTCTACAGAACACTCCAGCTCGTCAGCAGATTGAAAATGGTGCAAAAGGGCAAACACCAATCTCTATTTTACAACCCTCTGGTACAGGACTTGCAGCCAAACAACCAAACACTAATGGAACTGTCACAAAGGAAGGAACTGCCACAGGGTCTACTGTTGTTGCATCAACTGCAAGGGAACTTGTTAACAAAGGACATTTTGCAGGTGGATGTTACCCCAATGGAGGTAGTACAAAACAACCAAGTACCACCGGATCTGTAAATAACACCACTGTGTCTACTGCTAATAGGCCAACAACCAATGGAAATATTGAAAATGGGGATACTAGAGACAGACCAGTTATCAAGGGGTCAACTGCCGAAAGCACCCTTACCACTAATGTAAGTCTTAACAGGCCTATCACAAACGGACCAAATGTCACAGGACACGTGACAACAGTTAAGGGACCTATCACCAAAGGACCGACTGCAAAAGTACTAACTAAGAAAGAGTCCATGACTAATGGGTCAATGACAAACGAAGGCACTGCACAGGGATCAATAACTGTAGGCCCTGCTACCAAAGGCACTGTGGCAAAAGGACAAACCACCAAAGGACCCGCAGCCAAACAAGCAAATAGCAAAGGAATGACCTTAAAAGACACAGTGACATCATCTGCACAAGAAGCAAGAAATGCTCCCACAAAGAAGCAAACTATATCTGTCACAGGAGAACTTGATTCACCATCTCAAACAGAGGAAGACATAAAGAATAGAGGAAATAGGCAGGTAGAGAGTAATGAAAAGCCAGCAGAATCACATGAAGACACATCTCGTACGTCACAAAGCCTTTCCAACGACATGGAAGCACAAGTAAGCCACACCAAAGAAGTTGAAGCAACAAAGGATAATGTTGACAGTTTGAAACAAAGAAAAGCAAAGCAGGAGTGTAATCAAACTGATGGCACAGATTCTGAAATATCCATACAAGAAAGTGAAGGTGCTGAAACATCTGTCATAACTTCCATGATTGATGAGAAAACTCAATCTGGAGAATGCAACACTAGCATCAAAAGTAGTGATGGCAATGTCACACAACATATTAAAACATCAACTTCAGAAAAATCTCACATTAGCTATACCAGCTGCAACTCCCACACTTCCAGTCACCACAGGAGCAGTCACTCTGGTAGAACAGGACATAGCCATAGTAGGAGAAGTAACGAATCTCTCACTACTAATTGTAGAAGTGTTTATTCTGAGGGCACTAGAAGTTCTCATTGTGAAGATACTTGCTGTTACAGATGTCAACACTATTGCTGCAGAAGCGGAAGTAGCCAGTTAAGTAGATCTGGAAAGAGTTGTTACCACAGTCAGCGCTCCAGAAGATCACAGAATGGTTGTTGCAGGAAAAATGTCAAGGCCCTAGGACAACTCACACCAGACAATCTGTATACAGAAACGGAAGAAGTACCTAGAGATGGTCAGTATATCACAAAACAGAAATCAATAGAATCTTGGCTGAGAGAAAGTACCCAGTCGGTTTCATTTACAAAAGAATCTGCTTCTTCAATTGAACCATGTCCATTGTCATCACAAGAGGGTGTCACCATTTTGAACAGCTCGTTAAGTCTGATGAATGTGAGTGATGAACAGCCGCATCAAACTGGAGAATGTGAGCATCAAACTGGAGAATGTGAAAGCAGCTGTAAGCAAGATGAGACTGACATCAGAGATGGTGCCTACTCTTCAAATGATGCCAACATTATGAAATCTTCCAAAGATATAAAGATGGCATTAAAGTTAGTCAAACTGGGTCTCATCGAAACAACAAGTGACTTTGAAGAATACAAATACAAACTCCTAATGGATGAGGTTCAAAGGCGGGAATTTTCACTTAAGGATGCCCCCTCTGCAAAAACAGAAATGATTTCCCCACAAGTGATCATATGTCCATGTGCAGCATCCCACTTTCAGCCACAAACAAGGCTCCCACCTCATCGCTGCAGCAGATGTTATCTTATGTGCAGTGAACCAGTTACATACGGCGATAAAATTGAAATTCCTGCAGACAAAGCAAAATCTTCTTACACTACCAACTTTGATGTACCCTCAAAAAAGGTAACTGAACAAGTTGAAAAGCCCATCTTCCGAACAAAAATGTTTGGTTTGACTGGTATTCCAAGTGAAGACAACAAAGTATGGCAGAAGTTTTGTAGACATATTCTGTCTGGCTTTGGCGAAGACAACAAAGTTGGTCAATTGCCTGGTCTTACCACACCCGCATTTCAATCGAATATGAGTTCAACATCTGCAGCCTTCATGAAGCCTACTGTGACCACGATGGTTCAATATGACACTAACCATAGTCTATTACACAAAGACAAACCGAGTGATACAGAAGAAACCTTGTCAACCATGACAGATTCACTCTCTGACATAAACTCTGCAGAAGTATGTGCAGGACACATTCAGGAAATTCAAGCACAAAATAAGAAAGTTCAGAAATTAGAGACTCAACTTGAAGAACTGCGGAGGGAGATGAAGCTCGAGCAAATTCAAAAGGAAAGTGAACTAGTGAGAATTCGGAGCCAGCGCCAATATGACAGGGAAGTGTATCACAGAAAGTTGAGACAAGCAAAGGAAAATGCTGAAGTGACCCATAAAAGTTATCAATTTGCTGTTGATGAAGAACAAGAAGATCTAGACATCATCTCTTTGAGTGTATCTGATAATGAAACCTTCAACATGAGCCTTGAGAGCAAAAGTTTGAGGGAAACTGTCACACAAGTGTCAGATCCAAACCAAATAGAGAGGGACACTCTGTATTCCAGTACAAGAACATTTAGGAGAGGATTCCAAGTTTCCCAAACAGATGGTAGAGCTAAAGACAGCAAAAACAACGAGTGGAATCTGAAGAATGAAGAAATCTCTACATTCAAAAGCAATGGCGATAAGTTACAGGAAATTTTAGAACAACACAAACAGGGACTGCAAGATGCCAACACAAGTAAATTTAGCAGAGAGGACAACCTCAAGGGTGCCTTAATAGGACAGTCTGAGAGCTATGCTAAGATTTCTCATCAAGTGATTGATGATCAGAGCCTTCAGAACGACCAGCTCAATGAGACATCGAATATAGAAGCACTAACAGCATCCCTTGACATCCTGAAAAGAGATAATACAGAGCTAAAATCAAAAAGTGAGGTTAAGGACAAAGAAATATGGGAATTGAAAAAGGAGAGACTAGACCTCAAGGATCGAGGGTTCCAGTTGGACAGAGAATTGTTTGATACTCAAGACAAACTAATCAAGAAATCAGCAGTAATCACTGATGTAGAGAAGCCCAAACAATTCTTAGATCATAAAGTCATTCAGCTAGCAGAACAGCAAAGAGAAAACAAGACCATTATGAGCAGGAGGAACCAACAGTTGATAGAAGGGAAGAGATCAGGAACTGATTTGAGAGAGAAAATAGAGAGATTGGAAGATCACCTTCGTTTTCGATGTAGGATCAACAACAACCTAAGAGATGATAAGGCCTTATTAGAGAAAAAGCTAGCACTACTTGAGTGTCAATATGACTGTGCCTGGAATGAGCGTGATGGAAGCTACGACATGATGAAGCGAAAACTTGACACGTCATCAAGTGAAAGAATTTGAAAGATACCAGAACAAAATTTATTCCAGCTTTGTCAACCTTGAACATGTTTCTAACTTTGAACATTTTTGCTAACCTGAAGCAATCTACCAACTTTGAACAATTTTGTCAACCTTGAACAATTTGCCAACCTTGAACAGTTTTGCCAACTTTGAACAATTTGACTACTTTAAACACTCCAACCTTGAACAATTCACCGAATTTGAACACTTGCCAAACTTGAACACTTTTTTATTCATTTAATTCAGCCATTGAAATTTAGAAGATGAAAAGAATGGCAAAATAATCTTTTTTATTGTTCAAGAAAAATTTACAAAAATTAAATGTAAAGTGATGGGAATATTCACACCAAAATGTAATGAATTTAAAAATGTGAAAAATATCTACGGAAAAGGAAACTGTGTAAAATGAAAGCAATGTAGCATAACACAAATGAAATGAAACTGAAATGTTAAAACTTCTGATATCTAATATAAACGAAAGCCCAAATCTCTGTACAGGAATCTATTTCTATTTGTTTCTCCTCACTAATATTTTATTATGATAATTCTCACCTTTTTCTTATTGTTTTCCTGTCTCCCTTTTAGTGTCCTTTCCATATTTCAGCTATAACAGATCTGCAAAGTCTTTACCATTTCCAAGAAACTCACCTATCCAGAAAACAAAAAATTCTAGAGTCAGGGGAAGAAATCAATGTTTACTTTTTGCATTAATATTTTCAAGTCTCTGAATTTTGTGTATCATAAAGCACTATGGTTCATTGTAGGGAATTTGCTACATATCATTTGGTCCCTCTGCATTGCATAAATTGTGTAATACAGATAAACTGTCTTTACTGCCAAAAAAAAAGAAGAAAAAACAGAATATATTGCTGTCAGCTACAAACTAGCTTTGTACGTTTTGTGATTATTTACACACTATGCTTAACATTCTCAGATGCCTGACACACTATAGGATGCCAATTGATATAAATTCATAGCAAGCATAAAGAATGCAGTAAACAAGTTCATACTTGCTGTATGTAAGTTTGAACTGGTATGAGCACTCTGCTTTAGGCTTTCTGGCCTCATTTTCATGTCATAATTCCTTCAACATTACACTTTGGCTGTAACTTGTAAACTCATGTTAAGATAGAAAATGGTTAGATAACAGACATCAGACAACTAAACCTAAGTAGCCTGGCTAACCATAGTTTAATTCTCACCTCATACTACTCTGTTAAGAGATGATTGGTTGAAATCTTGAAAAGGCTTAGAAATATGCCTGCTGTGAGTGGGAGTTCAGACTGTATCACCATGTTGTAATAACATCCATCTGTAAAACAGACTCCTAAAGCCTCTTTTTGACTTCTATTATACAACACAAACATACCAATCCCTTAAACCCTACACTTCTTTTGGTACTTTGTGTGGTTAGTAATTACACAATCATGGTACACTTTTTGGCTAAAATTAGGGCAATTCGCACAGAAAAGGAGATTAAAACTTCAAACAATACCAGCACTGGGGTGCATGTGGGAGCAAATACATTGGCCATAGTAGTGAAGAAAAAACAATGAACACATATAGCTGGACTCAGTACAGCGATGAACTATGACTCGATGGTACTTGTTAAAATGTGTCCTTTGAACAGCTCGCACTGCTACAGAACGTTCTTTGCAAGAGAAGATAATGCAAAGGGAAATGGTACTAGCCATAAAGAAGCGTAGTCCACCGTACAGCCTAATCTACAGTTTTGAAGGCAAAAGTCAATAGACAGGTCTGCCCTTGCATCTACCCAATTACTAATTTGGATAAACAAAGGCAATGTTATTGTCTGAATTTTGCAATCCTTTGAAATGCTGACGATTGGCCGTAAGTACATGTCCATGATTGTGTGACTATTTACGACACAAAAGTATGCCAAAATAGATTAATTAGGCTGTCGAGATGGAATACATAATGACACTTTAGGTCAACTAATGCATACTTTTAAAACTAAACATAAGTTATGGTAATTCTACAAGTAAATGAACAATGGAAAACTGACCGGGAAATAATAAACGATGGATTGTAACCCAGAGGTCACTGGTTTGAATGCTGTTCTAGCCATAAAATTCTTTGCTCTTTTCCATTTTAATAGGGTCTCAATATCATAATACCCTTGCACAATGATCATGTTTGACACATGGTATTAAATGTTTTTAGTCAATTTTTCAGGCTCTGTTATATATGCCAAGTTGATAAAACTTTCCACATAAAACTGGTTGCATTTAAAATCAAAGAGCATAATCTAAAACCGATCAAATTTATTTGTAATTAATTATTAATAAGCAAGTGATAAGTTTTCTTTTTTTTATACCACTGCTATTTAGTATTTTACTTGCACATAAAAAGTACTCTTACAACATAAAAAATATTTTCACAAATTACTCAGTTTTTCATATTTTATTTATGTATCTGTCACAATTTTATAATATTTTATTTTCTTTTGAACCAAAAGCAACTTTTGGAAAGTTACACAGTTGTTTATAAGTCTATTATGGAGTACTGAAAACTCATGTAACTTGAGAATTAAAAGTCAGGTCCGGTTTTCCTACAACACCTGAAAATAATTTTGCACTTGAATACTTCACAGACAAGTGAAACTGTTAGAGAATTTATGGCTTCCATGGAGAATACAACCATGTTACGTTAAGAACGATATCCAAGCATGTTCAGTGAACAAGTATCTGTTGTTACAACTGGTCACTTCAGTTGATAAATATCTATTTCCCAACTATTTTAGGGCAAAGTAAGCTCAAATGATACAATAAAATGCAAAATAATAGCTAATTCTGATGCCAATTGGTAAGCAATAAGCACATCTAGTTCAGAGCTGGCTTATACCAGTTACAGGAATGCTAGAGCTTTCTAAAATGAGTATTAAGTATCGTTTGATTTACAATTTTCAATGTAATATGAAGCCAAAACTTGCCCAAAAGAAGGTTATATTTCAGGCAAAGTCACACTGAAATTTAAGCTGTGATTTATTAATGGCATATTCTATATACCCCTCTCTCTCCCCCACCCCCAAACCCACCCCTTCAATTTCTAAAACAACAAATTTATTTTCATAAACATCTTTTATCAAGAACTGTCTAATTCACAAATTGATGACAACAGGTTGTACAGTAGCATATTCATTTCTCTGCACAGATCCTAAAAAAAGTGTTGCAGATAAGCTACATTACGTGAGCTTTAATTGTTTCTCATAGCATTTTTAATAAATTTGAAAAACAAAGTTTACCACCATTTATGTAAAAAGTCTGTGATAAAAGATAGGCAGTTGTTCAATGCTCAGTACTGACATTTTTATGCAAGTTTGCTGCTTGTGTCTTAAGAAATACAGACTTCTTTTAACATTTTCCAAACAGCAAACATTTTCCAGCAGATTCACTTAAACACGAAAAGTAAGACCTCAGCCCCTATTAGTTTGAAATTACACTGTTAACCCGCACATGATCTTGAGGAAGATTTTGATTATCCTACAACATGTTTCCTTGATAGGTAGACAGAGGGTAAACTTTGACCCAGCTTTTAATCACAAATTTGTACTTTCAGAGGATGCTGTAAGTTAGGATTGAGCAATTTACTTTGCATATTGTTCAAGCTTGGTTTAGTGAGATTTACTTCAACCACTGTTTCCCTCTGTTCGTTATTGAGAATTAATTCAGAAACCCGTCCTACATTATCGTTAGTCACCTCAGATCAACCTCTGACCCTTATTCATTGTTGTCCTACAGTAGTAAGGCTAGTATTACCAACATTTGTGAGGATTGAAAGTATTCTTCTTTCCAGGTCTATTTTGTTTCACACTGCTGACAGGAGGACAGCCAACCAATAGTGAGTGAAATAAAGACGTTGTTGCACATGCTTTTCTTTCTTAGTGGCTACACATCCAAGGTTGGAGTTACTACTGTCAGAGAAATAATGTGAGGCACTTCTTCTTCAGCTTTCATTCCCTGTGTTTGTATAGAGTTTTGTGCTTCCACATTGCCTTCGACTTGAATTACGTTATGAACTTGTACATTGCCTTGAGCTTGTAATCCTGCCTGCATCGGCATGCCTCCTTGCAGTTGTAGTACTGCTGGAGTCTGTATGCTCCCTTGAAGTTGTATGCCCCTTTGTACCTCCATGCCCTGTTGAAGTTGCATGCCTTGCTGAAGCTGTAAAACTGTTGAACTCTGCAAGTCCTCCTGAGACTGTATGCCTGCTTGTGTCTGCAGGCTGCCATGCGCTTGTGTGGTGACTTGATTCTGCAATAGCCCTTGGGTTTGTACCACAGTTTGGCTCTGTAACTCTTCCACCACCCTGATAACTTCGGGCACAGCCTCGATGGCTCCTTCTGGTGTTCCTTCACGGACATCCATCTCTTTTTGATGTTGCCCTTGGTTATCACCTTCACGTTTGCTCGCATCCCGAGCTGCTTGGATTTGGAGGGATTTTCTGATATACATCAGTGGCCTGTAGATAAATGACACGAGAAGAACAGGTAAATGAAGAGAAAGATGAAAAAAAAAGCTAGGTTGTACTTTATAAAGTCATCTGCACAACCTTTGTTTGACAAATAATGCTCATCATCAGTGTTTCATCAATGACTGGCTCTTCTGGTAGACACACCGTTAGGTCTTTCTCAGGATTCAGACCCTTCAGAAGAAACAAGAAACTTGATCTAACAAAGACAACATATGTTTACAATGCATTAAAAACTTGTCAAGGAAAAATTATGGATGCTTTCCATGGGTGATTTGCTGTATGCTTGAAATGATAACGAGCCAACATGACATAGCTGAGTTAATCAACAAATTACAATTAACATTATGCTACAGGCCTGGACTGAGGAGCCACCATCATCAGTGACTTAGTCTTCAAGTACATTCACAGAATCAATATATATCATCCACTCTACATAGTCACATCAACAACATGAGAAAACAATAATGTGGATCCAATACTTACTCTCCAGGATGATGTTTCTTCATGTGACCCCAGTAGGTTGTTCTATCCCGCCAACTTTTATTACACTTGTCACAACAGTATGGCTTCTCTCCAGTATGGATACGTTGATGGGTATTTCGAGTGTGGCTGGTCTTGAAGGTCTCCGTACAATACTTGCATTTATAAGGACGCTCCTGTGTGTGAACCCTCATGTGGGCTTCCAAGGAACCCTTCGATACAAATTTCTTTGCACATACCTCGCATTCAAATCTCTTTTCACTGGTGTGCCTGAGCATGTGCTCACGTTTGCCGGACAGTCTTAAGACTTTCTGACAAACAGAACAAGTAAAATATTCATTTCTGTGAACGCTCATGTGCCCTCTTAACGACTGGGGCCTTAATCTCTTGTAACACACTTCACAGTACAAAAAGGCACTGTTTCTCTCGTCAGAATTGGCACTTTCTACGTCCTCAATCCCTGCAAACGGGTTTCTTAAGGTCTTTTTATTTTCACCAAAATGTGACCTTTCGTGCTGTTTCCTCGAGTGATCCTGACTGTAACTTTTGGAACAGTAACGACATTTGTAACGGATGCCGCTGTGGGTGTCCATGTGCCTTTGTAAGTTAGAACTGCAAAGAAAGGCTCTTCCACATACAATACAGACAAAGTTTCGTTCCCTTTCCTCTGGTGCCTGATGTAAAGCTACCATGTGATGCTTCACGTTCTTATTGTTTAAAGGAGCCCCACAAATTTCACACAAGACAAAGTTAACCCCCTTCATGTTCTGATACTTGTGGTACTTCCTGTTGAATTCTGCCTCCTTGTGGTGTTTGAATTGTTGGTATTTGTCCATCCTCGCCTGGTCTTTCTTATTCAACGGACCTTGAGCGTCCCCCGAGATGATTTTCACAGTGTACTTATCTGTCTCGGTAGGTCCAGGGTTAGCATCTGTTATAATCCTTAATGGCTCATTAAGGACTCCGTCCCCACCAGACGTGGAGTTGATGAAACCTTCCAATGTTTTTAACAAGACCTGCTCTTGTTCTGTAGACAAAGTGTTCTGTGGGGCATCAGAGAGCATGGTTATGTAATTGGCCCCACTGGCTTCACTCACGATGGTCCCATCATGAGTTCCCAACACACCCACCCCTTCTACATTCATATATGTATTTCCATCCACGTCGGTGAGTGTCACTGTGGAATTAGCCGGGAGGCCTAGACTGCTCGATAGAAATGAGTTCTCTATCATAGCACCTGTATCCATGGTCACTATCTTTGTACTGCTGGCAAGTCTCTTGCTCAGAGTACTGGGAATGTCCTCAGAGTTCCCATCTGCAGCGACCTCTACAGTATTTCCAACATTCTCTTCGTCAGCCACAGCTCCTGTAAGCTTGTCTGAAATTGGCTCCAACATATCGTCATCTTCTACTTCAGAGGCTTCCTCTTCATTTGTTTCTCCATCCTCCTCATATTGTTTCTCAAAATCATCTTCCTCTGGCTTCTCTCCCCTACCATTCTCTGTTGAACATGCCTTCTCTGCATCTCCAGTCTCATCATGACTTTCTTCATCCTTTTCTTCATCTTCATCATCATCATCTTCATCATCCTTTGTTTCGTTACCTTTCACAGTCTCCTCTGATCTTTCTCCCGCCTCTCCTTCTTTCACAACCGCTTCTGACTCCATATCTGTCACCTCCTCTTCCTCCTCTGCTTTGCTTTCAATGGCAGTCTGTTCTTCCAATTCTTCACTCACTTTTTGAATATCTTTTACTTTTTTAAACTTTGTTCTCTTATGCCTCTTCCTCTTTCTACAGATGACATCTTCCTCCATCTCCAAATCCGCATCCAGATCATTTTTGACGAGCCCAGTTAGGTTTATATCCTGGTAGAAGCTTACCACATCTGCTCTTTCCATGGCTTTGCTGAATTTTATAGCATGCAGGCTCCCATCATTATCATCTTCATTCAGTTTATAGCCTTGGCATGGACACGTCACCAAGCAGCCTTCTGTGACACTGTTTTCAGTGTTTAGCCAGGAGAACAGTATTGGCCTCTTGTTTCTGAGGGTTCGCACTTGGATGTGAATCTCTCCCTGGGGAGATAAGAAGTTAAAAACAGATTCAGTAAAGATGTTGACTATTAACATGAGCTGTGACAGTAGCAACTAGCAGTACAAGTTACTTGCTATTGTTCAGAACTACTGTATGATTTAACCGTTTCAAGTTCAAAGTATTTTTCAACTTCTTGATAATGTTATTTAACATTCTTCATATGATCTAACAATTCTCACAAAGCAGGAGAGACATTTGGTAAATTGTTATGTATTCACGACCAAATTATTTTAACCTTCCTAATCCCAATTTTGTCTCCTTATGATTCATACAGTCCTCATCTTCCATTGCGAACTCTCTTCATTATACAAATCCACACAGTTAATCTCTTGCACACCTTTCATTACCTGCCCCTACCCCCCCCCCCCCATTTTGATCTCCTGCCTCAAATCCTCTCACAGCCCTTTGTTCGTTCTAACATTTTTTCTTAGTATTGTGTAATGTCACTGTTAACTTGTTAAGTTGTCTGTTTGCTTACAGTGTACTTGTGTCTCATGTCTGTTTATGTTCCAGTAGGCCTCTAAAGGAGTCTGTGCTAAGATCAGACCCTCTAACTTTCATATATTTACAAGGTACAGGAATTCATTAACAAGTTTTACTCTCTTTGATTTACAATATAAAATGGTATGTATGTTAGCGCACAGTACACACTTTCATCTGCAAGCATCAAATTAGGGTGAGGGGGGAAATCTAACATAGAAAAACCTGTTTGTAACTTCCTTCAACATCATTGACAATTACATGCATAGATCTCTTAAAGGCCAACTCAGGCAAATGTTAGAGTTGGTAGGTCTTACAGTAGTCCAATGAAAAGAGAAGTTGTCGACAGAACATACTGTACTGTTTGTAAAGATATTCCAGTTACTTTAACTTACTTGTGCTGAAACTATGGAATGCTTCTTTAAGGCTTAGTTTATGATGAAGAAAGCTCTTCAAAACAAATCTAATTGTTAATTAGGTTAATCTATTGTTTTATAAATTCTGATATTTCAATTAAAATAGTGCATTTCCATATCAGAAAACAATAGGTGGCAAATGACAATTTGCAATTAATGTCTGTCCTTGACAATTTTATATTATATACTTTGAAAACATGTTTCATTGGGACTATAGATAGTTTTAAAGTTTCCCTATTTTTTGCTTCTGAAGAAAAGACTGATCAGTAGTCCAGCCATATTGATTGATGATGCTCTGATCATAGGCGTAGGAGGCGGGGGGGGGGGGGGGGNNNTCGGGCACCTACTGAAAGAAAAATAATTTGCAATGTGTTTTTCAATTGTTAAACTTATATTATTATTATCATTATTATTGTTACAACTTCCCCAATAATTCTAACCAATATGGAAGGGTAATAACACAGAAAACGATTGTATGTTATTGGCATGTGATGTAATAACCGATGAATGCCTATATGATATGCACATTAACATGTTGAAAATTTTGGTTATATTTTTCGGGCAAGTCGTTACAGCCCATCCCAAATCAAATTAGGCTCCTACGCCTATGGCTCTTATCATTAATGAACCTTTTCCCAAAAGCACAACACAATGTGGTGTGGAAGGAAAAATACGACTGACCGTAAGGAAACATTGAACAGAAAAAATAATAGGTCATCGATCGGTAAACACTATCAATAATACATTATATCAATATATATAAATGATATTAACATGTTACAACCAGACCAAATAACTGTAGCTCAGCAAGATCAAACAGTGTCAATGTGAGTGCATACTGTACACTCCCAGAGAATAGCTATAAATCCTGTATCACTGAGCAAAATGCTATGCAAAATAGTCAACTTGCAATATAAGTGCAAACATATAAAATAGCTTTTATTCACAGGAAGCATGGTAATCATATAAAAGAGAGGAACTTAAGAACCTCCAAAACTGCTGTCTTCACAAAGTGTCAACACTAAATACTTCCCTGCACTCTCCTGTTACCACCATAGGTACCCAAAGGCATTGAAGACTCGCCCCAAACCGCGTGCGGCCATCTGAAAAAGTTAACTTTCTGTTGCTTGCAAGTGACGTTCTATTCGTGTCGCTACAAAATGCAGACAGTAATGAAATGTGATACCTTGTTATCTTTAGCTGGGCCTGAGATGTCCATTGCTGTATCTTTTGTTTACTGTGCTGTGGGTATTGACCGCAGCCGTATGTACTGACTGTACACTAGTGTCTAATTAGCAAGTTGTGTGTGTATTTTCTGGGATCGATGGTGGAATCTAACACTTCTGTTACACCTCATTCGAAACTAGGTCAGATTACCGGCATTAGACGTTTCTTTTTTGCGTTTTCACACCATTTAACAACAAAAATTCGTTTGAGTAAAACAAGTGAGTAAAATACTGCCATTTGGCTTACCATTTTACTGCAGACTACTGTCCTGTATGTCATGCACAATCACAGTAAATGAAGAAGACTTCCAAGATCTGAAAACAAATGACAAAATGACAAAACTATTGAAGGCAAATGTGACTAGTTAGTTAGTCAATCATTAAGACCATGTCCAGACAGTCTTTCATTATATAAGCAGAAAGTTGTTATAGTCTACTGGTAATTTATATGCTAATTAAATGCACAATTTACAAGCTAATTGCATCACTTTGAGCAAGATATTCAAAAATACTTTTGAAAATAGCATTTGAAGGGAACAATACACAATTTTTACAAAATAGTATAAAATACCTGGGTCATACAACAGTAGAGCTCATAGGGAGTGCACTTTGGCTGGAAAATGCAAGTAATACAGGGAAAAATTTATCCAGTGTCACATTTCAAAATGGTATGCAAAATGGTCAAATTGCTATAAAGGTCCAAAGATACGAATATGTATGGGTCATTCCATGGATGTCAAATCACCAAATTTTTGAGTATTTTGTAGTTCAACCAAATTTATTGTATACTTGGAACACCATGAAATAAGCATATTCTGAGAATTGGCCAATTTATCACACTTTGAAATTCTCCATTTTATCACACCATCGTGACATTTTCTTGATTTTTGAGGTCTGATTTCTCAGCAATTAAAACATACCTTGTACCTTTTTATTACAAAAGCCTATAGACTCTATCCCATAGAATGAAAATAAAAAATAATAGGCTGTAAAAGTATTGTCTCCAGCCAGGTAAACTTAAATATTGCCAAATTATTAAATTTTGCTATTTTTTGCTAACATACAGTAGGTGCTATATTTAGTGATAAATTGCTACTAAACTTTTGCTTCAGCATACTTGATTCTTTCAGAGGTTATTATGTCCAGTCCAAACAATACAAAATAATGATGACAATGCTTTCCTGTAATAAATTTGCAAGTTGTGCAGCTCTGAAGTAGCTATTTCATTCTGCGATTCAGCATGAGGAAGGGGTTTTGATGCCAATTTGTTACCAACGTAACCATACATGTACTGTAAGGGCTGTGAGTGTACAGTATTTTTAATTAATTGTAAACTGTACAAAGTTCTTACAACTTACCAACTTTCAGGGATCTAGTTTCTCTCAATATTAATTTATGAGTTTGTTAAGTTGCTCTGATGTACAAAAGTGGTTGTGTTTGACAGCCAACAACTCAAAATGTGTCATGTTGAAAAATTCTGTTTTTTCTATAAGACATATAGTACCACCCTGTTTGAACATAAAATTTCAGGAGGGTATTTCGCCTTATTTGTAAATGAAAAATCCTCAAAGTTTGGGATATTTACAAAAAATCTTTTTTCCTGTTTTGATGTTCCACATGTAACATGAGCCTGGGTATTGTACTTCAAGGTCATTCAATTCAATACTGTGCAGATTACAATGTCATAGTCATTGCAATCTACTATCTGCTTCTGGTTTAATTAACTAAATTGTAAGAGTCTTTTCACAAGATTGTATTTATTATTAGCAAAATAGGTTATTGTGTAGTGTTTTTTACTTTTGAAATTTGTCCAAGTATCTTCCACTAAACTCTTTTATTAATGGGCATTGTTAGTCAAAGTACTGGCATCATGTAATAACGCTGACAAATGTTGGCTAACTTTTCATATCTTTAGAAATTGCGTACTAGATCCTGTGGTTGAATTTCCTGCAAAAGTTATATGTGAAATATTCCAAGTACTGGTTGTTTAAGCTGTCTCTGACTAAGTTTGAATTGGTTCCCCTAACTTGCAATGTTTTTGCACACTCTACAATTTACCATTGGATTGGATGAAACTATGCAATTGCTATAGCTTTCAGAAATGTTTTCCGCAATACCTTAAATAGACTAGGCCTAGGCCTTGACTCTCTTAGGTTTCAGACAGCCAGGCGTATCCAGAATTTTCTGAGAGTTAATGCGTACAACCAATAACACCAGCGCAATGTTGGGTCATTCTCAATTAAAGTCTTGAACTTAGATTTCCCCACTTCACATCCAGTTAAGAATATTAACCTTGAACTTCTGTTGTTAGGCCAAGGTTATGTTTATTTGGAATATGATTGCAACAGGGTCTAGAAGCAAGTACAATTAGGCCTAGGCTATCTCTGGAATACATGTCTCCAATCTGGCCAGGCTGCATGTAGTCATTTCTCTAATACTTAACCCAAAAGCTAAGGCTTAGCTACGTACTGACAGGCACATTGCAAAACTAACAATAAGCTCAGGGCTAGGCCTAGCCATTAATTATTACCAGTTCCCTCTGCTTCTATACTACTACAGTAATACGGACCCAAGGCCTAGGCTAAGTATGTTTTTAGACCTTGGGTCTAGGCTATTTTTTTTCAAAATCAGCCTAAGGACGGTTATGCCTTTTGACCAGGCGAGTAATCTGGAGGTTTGTACAACGTAACAACATTAGCCTAACTGTTTGGCAATTACTTGTACGATGCTAGCCTAACGTTATACCTAACCATAGACGGATCAAGACTTGAGTGTCACTGTAAAAACTCTCTCACATTTCTACCACGTCATTTAATTTTAAAGTCAAATTCTTAACGTCAGAATTAGCTCATAGTGCAAGCCGTGTGATGTTAGGTGAACCGTATGGTTAGGCTGCGCCTAAGTTACACTAGGCCTAGTCGAACTTCGAAGTAAAGTCCGATCAGGTTAGACCGTCAGTAATCACCAGAACTTGCATGGGACAGACAACTTTGCACAGTTTTGTGACACGACAAATTTCATGATTCTTACCAAAGCAGTCGAATCATGACAACTACCAGAACACAAGTGTGGTGCTATCGACAAATCAATCCAATCGTCGACCAAATACTGCCGTTTTGTCATTGTTTTACGTTAAAGCAGGACAAAAGCAGGGTGAATGTTCAAACTCACCCGATTCGACGAAAAGTACAACTTCGTCTGCAAAAGTTGCAAAATCAAATTTCAGCGCATGTTTCTCACAGATCACAGACACAAACGAGATCAGATAAGTGAACGATTACAGCACTTTACAACGTATGTACCCTGTGCAGTGCAGCCACAAGAAACAAAACTGTATTGCGTGTACAAAGAGATCTGCCCACAACAACATCGTATGGTGGCTGACAAGATGGCTGTTCTAGTTATTGTACTACTACCCCATACACTGTACATGTATACTACCTTTCAAAGTTATATTTTCGTAATTATTGTATTGTTACTATTGTAGAAATCATTTCATTGTGATATAGATGTATCATTTGATTGTCAAAGAAATTGACATATTAAAAATATTTCAGAGATGCAAAATGACAATTGCTTTAACCTCATTTTGGGGATTTGTTACTACTTTCAAGTTTACAGCAGATTGTTGAATACGAGGGAGATGTCGCTCTTTCTGAAATGTCATCGTTATGACGCTGAGATTCAATGACTGTACACACAGCCGAACGTAGTATAGTACAGAGGTTCTCAATAGGTCCGGGTAGAATTCTATCCAGCCCGCGAAAACAAAAATCGGTCCAGAATCGTTCACTGATCGATATGTAAACCCTTAATCAAGGCATTAGGCTTCAGTATCCTCTTGGCCTACACTGATCATAACTCAATCTACGTAAAGTGAAATTGTCTGGCACATTGCTCCAACCAATGCTTCTCTGGCACTCGTAGAAAACGTATAGCCTATAATTGAAGAGCCTTCAATATGTGCCAGGCCTATTAACATTTACATTCCATTGGGCTCTCCCCCGTTACAAATTCAAAATTATTACAATATATTCGCCCATAAACAAATACCCGAATGGCTAGTACACCCTTTACCAATTCACTCCCTTATGACACCCTCCCCCCCCCCCCCCCCGTCCATAACACACACATCTGGGACTCCCGACACCTGAAAGTTGACGATGGGAAGGGACCAGTGTACAGGGGCGTAGCTATAGACGTCTGTTTTAGGGGGCCCAGTTCTTTTCTATAGGGAGCAAGCATTACATATTTTCTAAAAATAGAGTTATGGCAATTTCTGCGGGGGGGGGGGGGACTGACAGATATTTGGGGGACCTAGACCGTAGACGACCCCAAGTAACAGTGCCTCTGGTACACTGATATTTGAATTGCCGTCTGCGATATGGCACCACGCTCGCATTACAATCATTGCTGTGAAATTTGGTAGGACATAGTCGAATCAATAAGGATTAAATTTTGGTGATCAAGCACAACCGGCTTTTATAATGGATTACCAACTACATATGTAAATATGATAACACAATGTTGAGACAGAGAATACAACATGCAGAGGCTTTCAGTTAACGTGTCTGAATATCACTTCTTATGAAAATGTACACACAAGTCTGCATTCGCAGACTAGCCTATTGGCCTAGCTACTCATGCCCTATATCACGCTTAGCCTTTACCTGTATATACTCTTGACTCGCCTCGTTGATTTGTAATTGTCGTGTTTAGTCTCATATTAGGAGCATTTAGTATATATTATAGATACTAGTGTAAGATTAGGTATACCATGGTACTCGCGCCTAGATTCCTTAATTGTACTCAACTACTCGTACACATTTCAAGGGGAAGTCTAGTTAGGAGTGTTAGCTCAACGGTTAACGCCGGTGCCTTCCAATCTTAAGTTCCCCGGTTCGAGTCACTCGAAGATTAATAATGTATGTCGTCCAGTTACAGAGTTGTTGACAATTGACAATTCATAATAATGGACGTTAAATGTTAATGTAAGAGACTGACTTTGGTCAGCTTGCGGCTTTGATAAGCCAATGAGGCTTCTTCGCGAGTTCCTGCTTGCAGGAGGATCTAAAATAAATACATATAAGTGATATTCTTATTGTCATGCCCTTTAATATATTTATAGTTTGCACCTGTTAGTAATGTTTTTTCAATGGTGTCAATCTTGAAAAAGGTTATGGATGGAAAAAAAAACTATTGGGAAAAACTTGGTTCTCAGGCAAAAGGGTACATCTGGTTGGTCATTTTCAAGCCCGAGAAGTGCCATTTCCGGTGATCTGGGGGGCTATCAAAACCAGAAATTTTCTTGTACGCTGCCCGCCAACCAATGGTGGCGCTCCGCTTTGATAGTAATTCGCCTGCATCCAAGCAAATGTCCCCCCCCCCCAATATTTGAAACAAATCGCCGCCCCTGATAATAATCATGAGTGACAACATGCTATACGGTCACAGAAACGACCACGAAGAGTCATTTACCTCATGCAGCATGTGTTGGATGAAGTTTTAGCCACCGCCAAATATGATTTGGATAAATAATCTCACGTATTATTTTCTATTTATAGCCACACAAAAAGACTATGCCACCAAATATTGGGGGGGGGGATATTAGATACTATATCCCCCCACCTAAAATAGTTGAGTTGTTTGTAACAGTTTGTGTTAGCAGGTTGTTCACTGCAGTATCCAGTTTGTGTATTGGTGGCAACGTATACACTGTTTTATTCGCCTACCAGCCTCTCTTTTGGGTTTTACACTTTTTTGTCCTGGCAATTAATAGTTCGTAAGTACTCGTTGTTTTGTTTATCCTCTACAATGTAGGAAATTACCTGTCACTGAGGTGTCATCAATTGTTTAGAACGTTGACCACATAGTAGGATCAGGCGCGTAGCCAGGTATTTGCCAAGGGGGGGGGGCGAAAATGTAGAAAAAATTTCAGAGCCGTAGATACGGCATTGCATACTGTCGAAGCGTAGCGCCACCATGAGTTGGCGCGAAGCGCACAAGAAAAATTTGGCTTAAAATGCCTCCCAGATCGCTGGAAATGGCAATTCCCAGGCCTTGTAAGTTGCATCTTAGCATTTTCTCTTTTGAAATTACTAGCGATATCATAAAAACATTTAAAAAAAAAATTAAAAATATGCTTAAGGGGGGGGGGGGGGGGG
>JAIPMN010016171.1:0-15880 GCA_020650975.1 Apostichopus californicus
AAATGATGTGCTGTAGCTCATACCAATTAATCAGCAACGCGATGGTATTGATTCTCATAAAATACTGTAGTGTTCACTAAGGCTTTGTGCACAGCAAGAAGTTGCTACTATACTAATTAACTGACTAATTGTTTATAGTCAAATTGAGATTGCATTGGTAACTAAATACCTCCAAAGATGATAAATTGGTGTATCAGCCTTCATCACTCTGGAGATAATGAAATGAGAGTCTTGCTGGCCTAAAGGGTGTGTGTAGAAGAAGCGTAATGACTTGAAGTATTATCACCATCACTTTCTCCACTCCTCTCTGACCTGTCTTAGCATTTCATATGCACTTTAATCTACCCAAAGTACAAAAACTTGGTAATCTGTTAGCGCAGGACCCCGAATTCCAATGTCCAGGCTCACATCCGTCTTCCTTTCTGGGTCACTGTCCAGATCACCCTCACCCTTACTGGTACCATGCTCCTCCCTCAACCCTCACCCATACCCGTACGATGCTCCTCTTGTATTGATTCAATCAAATTTTGTTGTTGGACATCCATACCTATAGCTTTGTGAATTTTGTTTAATTTTACATGAAGTTACATTTACGGTTGGAAATACAAGTAATAATTTGTTTTCTTGCAATTTCCTTTTTGCAACTTGAAAGATAACTTTAGATGGGAGAAGAATATGTGATTCCTTCCTTCCTTCATGCAATTTACCTGCCTTGTGTAAACTAAATCCTGGCAAGCGTACAAAGGTTTGAATCCACGACCTCCCAGATTTAGTGCAGGTATCAGGCTTCAAAATTTTCAAATGCCAAGTTCTTAATGGAAGATGTTTTTTTTGGTCTTTCAATCATCCTGCAATAAATTAGAAACACTTAAAAAAGAGAGAGGGAAAAAATGTAAAGATAGACCAACGAAACGAGTGATTCAGTATGTAACTGAGTAAGGCATGTAAACATTGAAAAACATTGAATTAAAAATGATAAATCAGTTTCTTAACTTCCTCTATTTCTCATTTCCTTGTTTTTGGTTCAATTTTGAAAGTTTTCATCCAAAAACATGAGACTTAAAATTTAACTAGCACAATTAAAGACAGGCCAAATCAAACAGCAGGAGGTCACTCAGAAAAAGAATCCTCTTATTGGTTTTGATTAGAGCATCATGATGAACTTTAAGAACATGAATCATTTTTAACCCCAGTTTTAATAATGATGGCGGTCTAATTTGAATCAGGGGTCATTTGTAATTACCCGATATTGTGTTTCGTTGTTATCAGTGGGTGATTGAGTATCAAGCTGACATCCTTGTCCTTTTGAAACACTATATTGTGAGGTTGAGTGTACTTCCTTGGGTTAAAGATATATATCTATATATATAGAAGTTATGCAATCTGATACCGTAAACTTAAACAGTCCTACAGATTGACGAAACCACAACAGAACAGGCATTCAAGGTCTAGTGCAAAAAAGAAAAGTTAAATGACAAGGTTATAGCAAAAACTTTTATAGGGACAGGGTGCATTAGTTTTAAATTTTGACAGTATCAGTATGATTAAAGACAAGTTATTACTTAAATCAGTTTACATACAAAATATTTTGATGATGATATCTATATAATATAGTATGAAAAATATGTTCACAATGGTGCAATCAACAAAGAAATGTGACCCCCACCTCCTTGACTCAAAATATCATCTTAATTATCTGATCTTGTAGGTCATACATGTATTTACTATTAAAGGAAAATTGAGTAACTTTTGAGTAACTAATTGAGTCAAGGAAAGAAACACTTCAAAGAGGAGAAAAGGCTGTATCCATTTGAGTGCAAACAAAGAGTGTAGTAATTGTAGGGTCACCTCACAAGAGGGTCGAGGAAGAGATGGGGGCGGGGAGATGGGGGAAAGGGGGTAAAAATGATAAATGCCCAAAAAAAGCCCCATATCCTTCTTGATCTTTGGTCGGCGTCTCTCGGTTCAAGCGATTCAGATGGTTACTTATTTTGCAGTGGGAATATTGCTTTTTGCAGTGGGAGTAGTTTCGGCAGAAATAATGAAAATATCATTTAAAAGTAATGTTTATACATCTGACATTCCTGCACATGTACTGAGTAATCTTTTGTTTCACTACATGAAAAACTAGATCGTTAAGACCATGGAGGTTCAATGCATTTATAGAGAGGCTATTCCAAACCTTACTGGTTTGGATATTTACAAAGACGAGCTTACCTGTCTCCATGTCTTCCCGTAGCCAGCTTGAATGCGCTAATTGCGCACCGTCTCGTCCCGGTAGAACGTGGGAAGATCACGATAGTGTCCTAAATACCGGGCGCGTATCAGATTGAATCCTTGCTGCGTGGCAAGAGTTATAAGTAGCTGGCTTACGGAACAGAGAAACAAGCTCCAGGGGATGTAAGATCGAATCCCGAGCCCGATTGGTCCCCTAATAGATCAGCGCATCGAGATGTTTTAATGTTTTTTGTGCTTAATAAGAACTGTATATTATTATTATTATGATTATTAAGAGAGGGGAAGGGGTGAGACATACAGGAGAAGAGGAATGAGGTCCCGAATTCTCATTCTACCAGTTCATTCTAGGCACGGTAGGAGGGGGTGCTAGGGTTGTGAGGAGACAGGTAAGCGAGGAACAAAGTAAATTTAGAATGACGCATGGTGGTCAGATATTTCTGAAAGTTTAGAAACTGAATTAATGAAAACTATTTTAATACATTGACAGTTATCATTCGTTTCTCAGTTTTCCTAGGTTGAAAATGGTTGGTGTCATACATATCTACATGTACCTAGTGTACAGTGTATACACTATTACTGTAAAATTGCCTTGATTTTCTCATCTTTAACAATATTTTGTAGAAGTTTGTAACTTGTTGTGACATGTTTTAGGACCATGTCACGGTTACGTGGTTGCTTACCAAAGTCAAAACTGGGTCATTTTGTGCTGCCACTATGAACTTTTCTAGACAGTTTAAAACCGGTCGATTGTTATGTAAATAATATTTAGATCTCATAAGAAGAGTGTGTTGTGACATTGTTGTAGGCCTGCTCTTTCTGGCACAAGTTCTACTTTATAGTATCTTGTGCTTGTAATTTCATGCCTTAAAGCTTTGTTGATTATAACTTGTTGTTGTTATTGTAGTTACTTATCGCCCTTTAACCTCTTACAGTAGTTAAGCTCCAGAGATATTGGACTGTGTTGAAAGCTATTTCAACCCATGATGATGTTTTGCACAGTAAAGTCTCTCAGTTGAATGACTTCTCTAGGGAATAGTTACTCTTTAAAAAAACGGGTATGTTTTAATCTGGGAGATTTCACTACAGATCTCTCTGTATGACACCAATCTAGGGGCTGTCACTGCAATGCACATATCACTGCAATGCATATCAGGTGTTAAGTCACTATACTGCTGACAATACCATGTGTCCTGGTAACCAGGTATCATTCTGGAATATGTCTCTGCTAATCTGGGAGATTTCACTACAGATCTCAGTATGCTATCTTAATGACACCATTCTAGGGGCTGTCACTGCAATGCATATCACTGTAATGCATATCACTGCAATGCATAATCAGGTATTGAAAGTCACTATACTGCTGACAAACTGTGTCCTGGCACCAGGTATCATTCTGGAATATGTCTCTGCTCATCTAGGAGATTTCACTACAGATCTCAGTGTGCTATCTTTATGACACCAATCTAGGGGCTGTCACTGCAGTGCATATCACTGTAATGCATATCACTGCAATGAATATCAGGTGTTAAAGGCATTGAAGACTCGCCCCAACCCGCGTGCGACCATCTGAAAAAGTTAACTTTCCGTTGCTTGCAAGTGATGTTTTGTTCGTGTTGCTACAAAATGCAGACAGTAATGAAACGTGATACCTTGTTATCTTTAGCTGGACCTGAGATGTCCATCGCAGTATCGTTTGTACACTGTGCTGTGGGTATTGACCACAGCTGTATTTACTGAATGTACACTAGTGTCTAATTACCGACAGTAGCAAGCTGTGTGTATTTTCTGGGATCGATGGTGGTGTCTAACACTTCTGTTACACCTCACTCGAAACTAGGTCAGATTACCGGCATCAGACGTTTCTTTTTGCGCGAGTCTTCACACCCTTTAATTGCACTTTACACTACACTGCTGCTACCACCCTGTGTCCTGGCACCAGGTATCATTCTGGGGTTTGTCTAGAGATGGGAGCTTTCACAACATCTCAGTTTTTTATGATACCAATCTAGGGGTTGTAACTACATATCAGACCTATATTCTAAGTTACTTCATTGTTGTCACCATATTGGGTCCTGACACCAGGTATCATACTGGGGATTACCTAAGGCTGCCATTCTAGGAGCTTACACTACAAATCAGTCTGTTGTCTTTCTGAAACCAATCAAGGTGCTGTCACACTCATTTCATATCAGGCTTGAAGTTCCTAAACATCTCTGACCATCCTGATTGGCATTTTTTTTTTGGGGGGGAGGGGGATTATCATTCTTTACTGTATCTCTAAACAGTTCAATTATACAGTAGACTTCTGCAAATGTCAACTTGTTGTTTAATTAGTCAAATAGTGTACAGACTTAAATCCTGACTCTTGGGTTCACACGTCACTCGTTACATGGTAGATCCTTAATTGGTTGTTTGTGTTTCTAATTAGTCAAGAGGATGAACCAGCTTCAGTTCAGAAAGCTCTGTTTTAAATCTATAGATAAGTAATGTCTATTTTCGATGGCTTGTTTTGGGGTACGAGCAGTCTCTTAGATCATATTGGCATCTTTGAAACAAGGTTTGTGAAGATTAAATTTAACTTGATCCTTCCTCTGCAAATTTCTACTGGTTTTCCGCCAATGTTATAGAGGTGCAGTGGGGAAAGTGAGTATTACGGAATTAAATACACTATGTTTTCTAACATGTTTTTCATTTATTCACTAGAATATGAGTACAGTCTCTGGTTGTTTTCTTTCAATATTTTGCTTTGTTATGCAATTGGTACGATGAAAAGAGACATTCCAGCAGGATTCATGTTTAAATAAAAGAAAAAACCCAACTGCAAGTGTATTTTCTTAATATTTTCAGGTTTTTAAATTTTAAGTAATCAGTTGGTAAAAAGAGGTACAGTGATTCTATAAGTATTTGCAATTCTTCCCAGTACTTGGTACTTATGTACACCACAGGTTCCTAAATAATAAATATAGATTTACTTCTTTCCTCGCTTACCTGTCTCCTCACAACCTCAGCACTATCGCTCTTCCCTGTCTAGAGTGAACTGGTAACCTTTTAACACCGTGCGCCCTCTGTGACCAGACTCTGCAGGTCGATGACCTCCCTTCTCATTCTAACACCTAAAAGTTGTTTTGGTTTTCGACTCCTACCGGAACTGCGGTAATCAGGACCTCTTTTGGCATTTTGATCGGACGCACTATGCATAGTCTGTAGTTGAGTCAGCAGTGTACACACAAACACTTCCATGTTTGTCTGTTGAGAGTGAAGGTATATCACTGTCAAAATACAAATCATCTTTCAATCTTTCCATCTTTCCATTCAGAAGTCAAGTGACATCTGCCCGTCTGTATTTCATAATTAAGAGGGGTTGAAGTAAGACAGTGATCAGCCTTTGTCCCAGTTGGGTATTCCTTTCTGCATCAGGACTTGTAGTACATTTTGCTGTATCTTTTCATTCTGTGAGGTTTTACTGTAGTACGTTACTCGTTGCAGGCAGGTCTGTGAAGTTTTACTCTAGTACTGTAACCGTTGTAAGCAGGTCTGTGAGCTTTAACTGTAGTACTGTACCCACCATGGGCAGGTCTGCGAGGTTTTACTTTAGTACTGTACCCGTTGCAGGCAGGTCTGTGAGTATTACTGTAGTACTGTACCCATTGCAGGCAGGTCTGTGAGGTTTAACTGTAGTATTGTACCCGCCATGGGCAGGTCTGTGAGGTTACTGTAGAACTGGACCCGCCATGGGCAGGTCTGTGAGGTTTACTGTAGTACTGTACCCCTTGCAGGCAGGTCTGTGAGGTTTACTGTAGTATTGTACCCGCCATGGGTAGGTCTGTGTGTATTACTGTAGTACTGTACCCGTTGCAGGCAGGTCTGTGAGGTTTTACTGTAGTACTGTACCCGTTGCAGGCAGGTCTGTGAGTATGACTGTAGTACTGTACCCGCTATGGGCAGGTCTGTGAGGTTTTACTGTAGTACTGTACCCGCCATGGGCAGGTCTGTGAGGTTCTAAAGTACTGTACCCACCAATGGGCAGGTCTGTGAGGTTCTACTGTAGTACTGTATCCGCCATGGGCAGGTCTGTGAGCTTTTACGGTAGTACTGTACCCGCCATGGGCAGGTCTGTGAGGTTTTACTGTAGTACTGTACCCGTTGCAGGCAGGTCTGTGAGTTTGACTGTAGTACTGCACCTGCCATGGGCAGGTCTGTGAGGTTCTACTGTAGTACTGTACCCGCCATGGGCAGGTCTGTGAGGTTTTACTGTAGGACTGTACCCGCCATGGGCAGGTCTGTGAGGTTTAACTGTAGTACTGCACCCGCCATGGGCCGGTCTGTGAGGTTCTACTGTAGTACTGTACCCGCCATGGGCAGGTCTGTGAGTATTACTGTAGTACCATACCCGCCATGGGCAGGTCTGTGAGGTTTTACTGTAGTACTGTACCCGCCATGGTCAGGTCTGTGAGGTTTGACTGTAGTACTGTACCCGCCATGGGCAGGTCTGTGAGGTTTGACTGTAGTACTGTACCCGCCATGGGCAGGTCTGTGAGGTTTTACTGTAGTACTGTACCCGCCATGGGCAGGTTTGTGAGGTTTTACTGTAGTACTGTACCCGCCATGGGCAGGTCTGTGAGGTTTTACTGTAGTACTGTACCCGTCATGGGCAGGTCTGTGTGTATTACTGTAGTACCATACCCGCCATGGGCAGGTCTGTGAGGTTCTATGTAGCGTTTGTGCAACACAGAATTAGTCATCCATGCATTCGTGTATGGTTATTTAATGATACAGTACTTTAACAACCAGCTGAAATTGTTTGATTCCAATGTACGCTGTATATATCTAATATATTCATATCAAAGAAGTTAAAAGAACTTAATCAGGTTTTAGTATCTTTGTATTGTACATACATATATATACACATACTATCATTTTGAAGATTGTGTTTTCATCTAGTTATGCTGGTTTCCGTTCCTACACAGTTTTGTGTCTTAGACCGTTGTGCAATGTGAGGCTGGCAATCATGTAACAAGTATAGTAAACTACCGCTGTAGGTTTGTTCTTCGTGGTGATTGTAGCTAATGCAACCATGTGACCAAAGCCAAAGATATAAGTATACTGGATGTATAGACAAATGTAAAAGTAGGCTGTTGCCTACAGTGTCACTAACAGAGCCTTAAAGGTAAAAAACATACACCTGGATCTCATTGGCCTCAGGTAAGATTTCCTCTCTTGCATGTATGTATCTCTGTGGTGTGTACTGGTAAAAGCTGTTAGCAAATTGATCTATTATATCATTACGTGTTCCGGGTAGAAACATAATTGCAGAGCACTTAGCGTGTTTTGTTTTCCAGTTATGAAAAGTAATGTTACGTTCTTTGCATTATATTGCTGTTGTGAAGTAATGAATGAGTGAATGAGTGAACAAAATGAATGACAGAAGTTATGGGTAAAGATCACAAGATGATACGGCTAGAACGATGCATTGTTGCATGAACCTACTTACAAAGAGCAGTTTCAATACTTGCATTATCCTAAGTCAATTTAGTTCTCTTTAGAACAGGGTTGTCCAACCTTTTGCAGAGGAGGGCCACATGAAATGATTATGATGAAGGAGGGGGCCGCATGAACCCTACGCTCGATTTTTTCAATTTTTTGCCCGAAGCCCAAGGCAACAAAATGTGAGCACTGCGCGCGGAGCGCACTGATTTATTTTCCTTCCTGATAAAACAGATGAATAAAGTTCAGCCGCCCCCCACGCCCCCCTTCGCTGAGAGAGTGTCACACAAACTGACCTGTATGCAGTTTTTTGGACCCAGAAGTTTCGAATGATTGATTATATAGCTTCAAATTGTTATCAATAAATCTGCTCACTAAAATTTCGCACCGTAGAGCATCTCTGGCGGGCCGGACGCAAACCTGCGGCGGGCCGGACTGTGGCCCGCGGGCCGTAGGTTGGACAACCCTGCTTTAGAAATATATATGAAGTCAGGTATGAACATGTACAGTATGTAGCCCCACCATGTACTACACAGGCAGTACTCATTGCGTATACCCTACCTTTTCAATCTATATAGTGTTTTTATGATACCTTTTACAGTTGAGTGGTAGATTCCACAGGGAGAGGGCAGTGTTAGCTCAGTGGTTAAAGCCGGTGCCTTTCAATCATAAGGTCCCGAGTTGGAGACACTCCAAGATTAATGTATGTCATCCAGTTACAGAGTTGTTGACAATTGACAATCCATAATCATGGACGTTAAATATGAATCTAAGAGACTGACTTCGGTCAGCTTGCGGCTTTGATAAGCCAATGATGGCTTCTTCGCGAGTTCCTGCTTGTAAGAGGATCTAATATACATACATACATATACATACATACAGTAACCCTTATTAACGGCCATTGGGGGCACAGTTGAACGATGTTCAGTACCATTTGTGGTAGACTATATGATTACCGGAGCGTGTACATGTAGTGCACAGGTGAGTTTGTTATTTGTAAATACACAAACCATAAATATTTTGGAGTGTGATATACTGTGCTAGTTCAAAATTAAAATATTTACTGAAAATGAAGGAAAGGTTGTCCCGTAATGAATTGTGATGAATTCTGAGTAACGTTCTCTCCAAAATATGATAATCTGATCTGTCAATATTAAAAATGAGAGGTGTTTGAGGTCAGAAATTTATAAAAACTTTCATAAAATGCCAACAGGAAAGGGAGGAAGCTCGGATCCAGTTAATGTCAGTTTCATGTGATTAAGCCTTTCCAGGAATAAGGTCTACTGTAGGCTATCTGGAATCGATTCCAAGTCTGTCAATTTCCCATGTAGAGAAATTTAAAAAATTTTAAAAAATTATTGAATGAAATGGAATATTCACAGTCGAAAAATTGTAGGGTTTGGCTTAGACTCTTTGAATTCATGCATGTACCACATTACAGCAGCGTCTGTAATAGAGGTTGTCAACGTGAACGCAAAAAAATGGTTTATTTCTTTATGTGACCCGTTGGTTACTGCTGCTGTATTCCTATTTCACCAATCAGATTTTGTGGTAGAATGAGGAGGTTCATTGACTGGTAGTAATCAGTCGCTTAGGGGGGCAGGGGATGAGGGGGTGTACACTTTTTAACTTGTTACCAGTTCACCTTTGAAATTGTGGAGTGGGAGTTCCAATTTTTGTGAGGGGGGATAAGGTGAGCTCGTCGCTGATAAATATCCAAATCAGGTCAATTTTGGGGTGTTTGTTTTTCACTTATTAGAGGTCTTTATTTAATAGCAAACGGTTGTCAGTTTTACTCTCAGAATGCTTGCAACTCAAGAAATTGGTTTTAATACACATATTCAAATTTCCACAAACAATGTTATTACAATCTTCAAAGCATTTACCTCCACTGAGACAGTTTCAATTGTGTAATTCAAAATTCCTATTTGGTCAACGTAGAACTTGTACATAAGGGTCATCCCCGCAAAGGAATTTACTTGTGAAAACTGTCTTGCAGTTTTAGTCTGCTCTAATAATTGAAAAGCTAATAGTAATACCGGTCATGCAACCTGTTAGTCTGTAATCTAAAAAATTATTGATGCAGAAAACACAGTGAGTTGTTTAAAGTGTATATATCTTGATTAGATCCAGTGAGAAGTTTGTACAAGACAGTTTTTGAGATTCCTCCTTGACATTTAACAATTATTTGACCAGTCCCCAATGGTACTTTAAACGCTTCTCGGCAGAAATTCTTCCAGAGTTGCTGCGTACGTGATGCGTGGTGGGTGCTACAGATCCAGTACCGGACGACTCTGGAAATAAAATGTTAGGAACCTTATCTCTAATATTCAAATAAGTAAAGTGAGAAAGGGACAAGTGAGTAGGCTGCAGTTTATTTAACCCTTCCCAGTAGTCAAACAAGGACTGTTGACTTAAAAAAATTACGGAGCATTGACAAGCATCTAAATGGGAATTGAGGCAATGTTTAAATGCCACGGGCAGTAGCAGAGCAGTAGTACGATAATGGAAGCATTGTGTAATTGTGAACTGCAGATCTGTAGTTTGAAGAGTTAATTTTGTAATCTGTCATCATTTTAAATGTCTTTGGTATTAAAAATAATTAGAATATGAATATAAAAGTGATTATCTACACAGTTCACAATTGGATCATCATTTTATCAGTTTTGATCTCTGTCAAAGGTCCTCGGTGTTGTTGCTTCTGTTTTGATAAAGGTTTACATACATGCAAGTGTGTAGTACCAGCATAATTCAGTTCACTATTAAGAAAACCAAAACCAATCCTAGACATATTGTCCCATGTATTGACACTGTATCTGTTCAATGTATTGTGTGATGTACTTGTATAAGTGAATTATGTGACAATAGCTTTAAAGGGGATAGATAGTGGTGTGTGTAGGTATTTGATGAAACAGTGCTGGAAGGGTTTAGAGCCTCCCACTGGGTGTTTTATCCCCAGTGGTGTGACTTGCAGTAAAGTTGTATGGTTTGTATGAAGTATTTATTCCTCAAGGAAGTACATAGCATGGCCGGAAATAGGGAGACGCATTAAAAACACGCAATTTTACCCACTAAAGATATCTTTGGTGGCTACAAAGTTCCATACAGTAGTCTTGGAAATCATGCTGCGGTCGGCTGTGTTGTAAGTACTGCAGGAGTTTTACAATTTGCTTCAGTTTGCTGGATAGATATCTACTATGTGCTATCCTAGACTTATAACTGGTAACATTCTTGCACTGCGCTCCCCCCCTCCCTCACCCCCAACGATCCTCAAAGGGGTCACTGTCGCTCCCTTCCAAATCTTAACATTTTTATAGTGTTTTCTTGAGGGGGGGGGGGCCATTAATTGTCTTAATTTTTTATTTAATTTTTTTTATTTAATTGTCTAGATTTTAAATTTAATTTTTAGAGCCTGAAGTCTTAGTCTACTACATTTAGATACTGTGATGAAACCTGCAAAGAGACAATAAGCTTTCCAGTTTAGAATACCAAGTTGTTTAAGTTTGTGCAAACTAGAAGTTGTGGACAGTGGCATGAGCACTATGTGTGTGTTCACTGTTCAGTCTAACTCGGTATGGTAAAGTGTTGGCCTTGATTCAGTTGGCAACCTCCATATACCATAGGGTTTCGAAACAGTGGAATATCACTCGCTTAAATTACAGGTCCATCTCTGGCCCTGAACACTCAAATTTTCTTCCAATTTAGTATATTTGGCCAGAAAACTCAAATTGTGTTGTGATATTAAGTGAAGTGCATGCATGCATACTTTTAAGTTGGAAGCTAAAATATTCCAGTACTTATCTAACCTTTGTGATTCATCTTATTTGTAACAAAAAGTGCTCAGTCATGCTCCAGCAGGAGTCTTTGAAATTGGTTTGTTTACAGTGTTTTGCCTTTTCACCTTATGTGTTTTCTTGATCAGCTGGTTTACATACTGTATCTATGCATGGTCAAGAGTTTACTATGCTTAGAGAACCAGAACATGTTGTCGTTAGGAATTTAGGATATGTAAGCTTGAATTGATCATTGCATTCGGGTCGTTATCTCTTCTCTTTCGGTTTCTGGCCAATTCCCCAGGGAAGTGAAAGGAAGACACTCAGTGGAAATGTGAAGTGTTTTGGTAGTTTACCTGTAAGGCTACTGTTACTTACTTTAAAGCAGCTTTTTTGTAATTGTTCAACAATTTTGTCAGACCTTTTTACCCACAGAGAAGATTGTAATTCAACCTCACACAGTCACACTACATATCTTTTTGAGCCATCATAATATTTTAATGAGCAAATATTTCATGATTTCTGTTGTTTGAATTGGTTCCAAACATCTCATTATACAAGTACACTTTTCATGTTAGTACATATAAAACTCCTTACATTTAAACGATTTTAAGATTAAAGTTTTAGATGAGGTAAAACTGTTCCAGAATCAAATGGGTTGTAATAATAATAGGTTGTCACAGTAGTGTGTTAATGCCAAGAAATGCTAGTTAATGCCAAGAAAATCAGTCTTTGACAAGAGCCATCAGCCATTTCCCATGGGAAGTTTTGTGCCAAGTACTGTGCAACAATGCAGTGCTGCACAGTACATAAAAAGAACTAATTTGTGAACACTCTCGAGCATCCATCAAGACATTTTCGTCATCAAGATATTGCTTTTAGTGAAATTCTTCTTCAATGAAAAAAAAAATTGCATCTTCAAAAATTGATCTGAATTTTAGCTTTTGATATTGACTTATACCCAAAATATCGATATATATAGTATTTGATGCATTTGGAGAAGAAAGGTTGCAATTGGTGAAAACATCACTGCTCCCACCCCCAGGACATAGTCCAGTTAAATTTGACTTTAGTCACCTACAGTACAGTATTTCAATGCACCCTCTCAGATTATAGACTGTGTATGCAGTTTGAAGTACTACCTCTTGATTTGCCCTTGACCCTATAGGGTGAAAGAAAGGAGGGAGTAACCCTGCCAAGTTAGAGATGACAGTAAGGTGTTTTATACAGTATGACACAACAAGTATTGTGCTTAGCAAGCATTCCTGGTGTGTGTTTTAAATCGACCCAGTATTAATATAATGGTGTTGGGTATAACTACTGTCAACCATGCTGGAAAAATTGTTATGCTATGACCTCATTGTCTTATTTCTATCTTTGGAAGAAATTTAGAAAAGTAGAAGCACGACTAAATTGTTTAGGGGAAGGTTGTGCTGTCTTTTTTTTAAATCCCTTTACGATGCGGTCCCGTCCATATTTCCTTCATCCAGTTCTCAAACCGAGATAAAAGCAACAAGTTATTAATAAAGTTCTATTTTGAAGATTTTATGTTCTGTATCATCCTCTCTTTTCAGATTTCTGAAAATTGAAACTTCGAAGAAAACTACAGCCAGCCAAAACCAAGTGACATAAAGATGAAAGGTTTCAGACCTTGTTGAAAAATCCGCCTAGGTCAACCGCCATTTTCCGTCAAAAGAAGTGCAGACGGTATTCCATCTGCTGCGGAGAATTCCCTCGACGACCGAGACCCTGTGGTAGAGAACTGCTTTCTTTGGTTAGAACAAAGGAGACAAACTCATCATAATAATAACATAACAACTGTATTAATAGGAAGAATAAGAAAGTCACGGACATTGTGATTCAGAAGTCCTTGTGGTCATATTCCCGGGTGGTCTTATTCGGCTAAATTTGAAAACGATGCTGTGAGCCGTAGAACGATGACGGTTCAAAGGGGCCATGTCTTACAACAGCGCCAACGTCGTTCCTCCTAGGAGTTCGGAGGGGAATCTCGACAGGAGCAGCAGCAGAGTAAGCAGGACGGAATCCTGCTTCACCACCGATTCCGATTGGACGTCGGAATTCTCGAGTTCGTTGGACCATTCCCAGGAGTCGGATGTATTCCAGAGTTCACTCCCACGGTCGGTGGACCAGCTCCCCGAACCTCAGGAATCGTCCGCTAGGACGGCGGAGTACGTCAAGAGTCTGGCGCTCCAGGCGGCAGATCGAGGAGGAGAGATCGGGGAGAGCCGAAACAGGCGTCGGATATGGTCGGACAGTTTTGGATCGAAGAGAAGTACGAGGAGTAGAGTATGGTCCAGTGACGGCACAGGTATGTGTAAATTCAGTGCTTTGCTTTGAACATCTACGTCTATTTGACAAAAAATATTTAATTCAAAAGTTGCGGTCGAGTAGGAACATGTGTGTTTTGGTTATTATGATGAGAACAAAATGAAATGGTGTAGCCTCACAATTGTTACGCCAAGTACAATATTTACCTGTGTAGAATTAACAAAAGCGTTCCAATTATGATACTTTCAAACATAAGCTCTCATTTTTCTTGAGTGTTGAAATGCATTTACTTATTAGTAACAAAAAGCATAAAGAAAGGAAAATTGCTGAGAGATTCCTTGCAGTATTGATAAAGGAGATTAATTTTTTTTTTTTTTATGTCATGAAATAGATTGATCTTTCTTTTTAACATAATTTGTTGTGCCGAAGAGATGAATGCAAACAAAAAGGAAAAACAAAAAAATATTGACAAAAAATAAAGTAAAATATGTCAAGTTACTGCACTGTTATTTTTATTAGTTCAATTGGAATATATATACTGAAATATGATTCAATTTGGATAGCTAGAAGGAGGAGGGGGAGGGGTGATTTTTTGCTGAGAATTGCTTTTCGTAGCTGTCGATCAGGCCATAAGCTAACCTTCGAATAGTTGGTTGCTCATATATAACTGTTGACAATGTCAGCAAAACATTACCACACACACTATATAGTAAGTAAATCATAGAATTTTGTTGGCCAAATATTACTTTTGCCACAAAACTTTTTGAAAGTTGTGATACCAGAAGAGAAGAGTTTGCATGTACAGTATATATAACATAAGAAATGAAATCATTTCTTGAAATTAAATTATCAAGAAGATGATACAGTTATGTGGGAGGTTTCCATAGATTTCCATAAATGATAGACAAATATTTGATGAGCTTGGTTTGACCTTGCCAGATGAAGATTGGAAGAGTGAACTAATTCTATCTTCTATCTTTCCCCTCCCCCCTTACCCACCTCTTTTCCCTACACCCCCTCCCCCCTTCCCCACCTATTCTTCCTACACCACACATGTACAGTAACTCCACAAACACACGCACAAAGACACCCGCACAATATTTTACGTTGATCAAACAAATGCAAACTTGTCACCTCTTTGCATTGCTTGCCAAGTACACTGTCTACAGTGGACAATTTACACATATGCTGATGTTCAGTCATATTTCTCTTTTTAATATTTTTTTATTGAATACACTGGAGGTTTATTTATATTTCAATTGGTTATTCTTGGAAGCTGAATGACAATGGTTACAGCTAGTTACAGTACTTCGGTCTGCTTTGCAGGTTGCAAAACAAAACGTTGAAAGGGGCTTAGTGTAATCCTTGGGTTTAGCTTATTCTTCTGTGTTTTGATAATGAAGGTCGATGTTTTTAGAACGTCAGCGATCGTTCATAAAGAGGTTAATATTTGCTGGTAGAGCTTTGACTCCTATATTCCCATGAAGCATGAAATATTATTGGTGTACGTAAGTACGCAGGTAATATTGCAACAGTATCCTTTGCGTCAGTGCCTAAAGGTTGAACAGCTCCGACAAAAGCTACTGACGTTAACTTTACATATAGTACAGATTAATAAATATCTTCTTGTGAACAAGGCTTACTGACGTCAACTTTACAAACAGTACACAATAATAAATACCTTCATGTGAACAGGTTTACTGACGTCACCTTTACATACAGTACACAATAATAAATACCTTCACATGAACAAGGCTACTGATGTCAACTTTACATACAGTACACAATCATAAATATCTTCACATGAACAAGGCTAATGCATCAACTTTACATACAGTACACAATCATAAATATCTTCACATGAACAAGGCTAATGCATTAACTTTACATATAGTACAGAATAATAAATATCTACATGTCAACAAGGCTTACTGACGTCACCTTTACATACAGTACACAATAATAAATACCTTCACATGAACAAGGCTACTGACGTCACCTTTACATACAGTACACAATAATAAATACCTTCACATGAACAAGGCTACTGATGTCAACTTTACATACAGTACACAATCATAAATATCTTCACATGA
>JAIPMN010016175.1:0-15380 GCA_020650975.1 Apostichopus californicus
AATACAGCCTCATTACAAACTGGCATAGCTCCTCTCATGCACTCTCCCAAAAGTCTTTGGTATTTCAGACTTACTTTAGTTTTGACTTTGTATTTTGCTTTCATCTCTCTGTCCACATTTTCCTGCAGCTGTTGTTGGAGAGAAGGGGCTGGGGGATAGTAGGCCTTAAACTGAGTGTTGTACTCTGTCTTCTTGGGGATCTTCGATGGGTCGAAAGGTGCGAGGTTGGTGCTGGATTTGTGAACGAGCTACGGACGGGGACATAGAAAGAAAACAAAAATTGACGACGTCTGTTACACAGCCTTGTAATGATGTAATCTAAATATTGTGATCTCTGGGCGTAGAAATCACACTGTAGAACAGTGTTATACTGCAACCAAATCAAGTGTAGTATCATGAAGAATGATGGTCCTGAAGAATAGGTTATCCCTGCACTTTTACGTGCCTCACTGTTTCAGAGACTTGAATGGTATCAGTACTCGATCGGAGGGGGGGGGGGAGGGGGTGAGGTCACTGTGTAATGGGTCGGTCATTATAAATACAAGACAATTGGTAGGTCCTCTTTTTCAATGAAACACAACATAAAGATGAAGTTACCCAATGAAATTGTTTCTAAAAGTAAGATACCAAATTATTATGATTTGACTTATCCTGAAACTCATCATTATGTGTTTAATTTGGCCTCCCTTCAAAACATCCATTTATGATGAAGGCAGACTAGGTTCCTGGCTTTAATGGATGGGGTAACTGTGATTTGACTGCAACAGCTTCCAACATAATGTAAACTAAATGTATTAAATAATTTTTTTTTTTTTAAAGCACGAAAATTTCTGACTAATGTTATTCCTACTGGTCATTTATCTTGGAAAGTTTGACAGACAAACTTTACCCTTTTAAAATTGCCAGGAAAAACAGCCTCCAGTTTATTCACAGACCTGTTAGTTACTCATGTTATGACATCACTGTTTTCTTTCAAACCACAATGTCTAAATATCAGTCCAAGCAGAGGCACAGCCATAAAGAGAATATGATGCCACTTTATCAAAACAAGGTTAATACACACCTACCTGCAGAAAGCATGGAACTAAAGGAAGTTGTTGTAAAATTATGGATTAAAATACTAAATTACCACAAACTATAACCTACAATCATAACAGGAGGATGATACGACCTTTGGACACACTGGTGAAAGGATTACGTAGCATGTACAGGCAATACTAGCAATCTATCACAGATTTATAAGGAATTCCTACAGTGATGATACTACAGTAGGTGTGTTTATCATGCTCCTCATTCTAGTCATGGACAAAACAGTTAGGGCGTACATTGTTATGTGGTAAAGTTATTAGGAAGATTAACATGAAATTCAAGTATTGACCAAACTATTTTGATATTAAACAGACAAAGGAGGATTTTGTCATTCCAAATTTTTGCTAATTTTTTCAATTCTGCCAAAAAAAAAACAAAAAAAAAAATTGGATTCAAGAGAGCAGAAGATTGAGGACTTGCATACACTAGTAAACTTCCAAATCAAAGATAGTCTTTAAAATTTGAATCAGAGACTAACAGAAATTCTGCTGTTCAGAGTATAAATGTTCATACAGGCTGACTACCAACTGTGAAAAAAGGGAATACCCTTTGCTGTAGTTTTTATAATTTCCAAAATGGAATAATATTATTTAAATGCTGGCACACAACAATGTAGTTCAATATGCTGACTATTAGGCAATATATTTAAAATATTTAAAATATTTAAAATGCTTAATGGTTATTTAATGTAAATATTTAAAATATGTGATGTTTAATGAGCACATCAATTGAACAAACTATGAAGCTGCAAGCTGGACCTTTTTTTTTCTTCTTTTTTTTCGTCTCATTTATTCACGATTATTAAACATGTATGTGGTACATCGATTATATTTAGAGTTCTGATAACAACATAGGTATGTCATCTGAATGATACAAAGGAATTATTAACATAATGTGAAAATTGATTCTGAATTGAGTATTTCTTCTTCTCCACTTATACCGAAATATATGTATACATATCCAGAAAAACATAGATGATAAGCAGAGGTTAAGTCAAGAGTCGCAAAGTTCATTGATTGAATGAGAAAAGCAAGTCCTTAATGCCATGTATTTTCTACGAACAGAGCTAGTAGAGTTTCGCTTTGAGGCAATGTGCTTCTCAACGTTAAGAATGAATTTCATTTTATAGAAGAAATTGTAGCAGTCAGGCTTAACATTGTTTTGTTTACAATTGAAGATAAAGTATTTGATGTGAAGGATAAAAAAATTCAATGTTACCAGTTTACCGAAGAAAAGATCTTTTTTTACTTCATTTTTTAGATTGTGTCAATTAACTTTTCTCTTATGTTCAGCTTTTGATCTTTTGGGTCTGGCTGCAGAGGGCACACAGTTTTGACAGGTTACCAGATCACTAGACACGGCAGAACGAGAGTGCTGTGGTTGTGAGGAGACAGGTAAGTGAGGAGCAATGTCAACTAGAGTTATCATCTTGCTATATAGTGATTTTACCTACCTCATCAGCAGCAAGCATTGGTGACTCCTTATTGGCTTGCTTCCAGGCAAATTGACGTTGATATTCTGATAAGTATCTCGGGCCCAGAGGGCGGGCTCGTATACCTGCTTGGTACTGCAATGCTGCATCGACCTGTGTAAACAAATTGATTGACAAACACAAAGGCCTTTTAAATTTAATTGTAAATATATGGAAACACCTGACTGATAGAGCAAACAGAGGAAAATGTATCCTGGAGTCAAATACAAGATAACTTTTTTTTAATATAAACTTTGACCTTTCAATTCTCATGCACTGTAGAGTTGGTACACTTGCACTTATTATCCCCTGTCAACCTTTGTCGCAAATTAAAAGATGTTTGCCTCCCTTGCACAAATTTAAATCTCTGACCATCTTTGTGATACCCTGCTGGCGCTCCTCTGCCCCTGGAAACATTGATTTACTTTCTAAATTACATAAAAACTTATGGCAAAAGTAAACTAGTTTGAATGAAAACACATATTGGCCTCTCAAAATTATAGGCCTATGACATGTACATGAATGTTTATTGATGGAGATGTATACAACATGTGTGATTGCTACATAACAATGTCACTATGTACATCGTGATGCCAATTGAACTAAATATAGAAAAGTATCTTGGTCTGCCTCGAGGACTGTGGTCGCATTCTCCTCATTTACTACAAAAACAATGCATTCAAGTTAACATAACACTACTTCTGGCCCTGCCATAACAAAATACATGCAAAACTGAAACTCCTTATCTGATATAAATTCTTGGACAAAACCAAAAGCAAACACAAAAGGATTGTGCCTGGGAATACAACAAAATCATGTATATATTATATAACTATGGTAACAAGCCGTGCATCACCACCACTGGCACTTAGGCAGTGTAGATTCAATAGGTTTAATTAAAACAGGTTACATTTTACAGAAATCAAAGCGGAACCTAACTGCTGCCACAATTGCACCGTGGATTGCTAAGTAGGCATATATTGAACTGAAAAAATATTGGACAGTGTTCCTGACAATTCTGTTACAAATTCATAACCATTCCATGAAGAATATATGCCACTTTTGTTTTTATATCTACATATACTTAAGAAGATCCAAAGTTCAAAACAGTGAGAGAGAGAATATTGTCTGGGAACTTTCTACATAGTGCTTAGACTGTGTTATAGATTGTCTTGTTGCACCTAAATCAGGTTCCCAGTCAAAAATGCACCAGTAAAACACAATTCTCCTACCTTGGCTTAAAACTGCAGTCTTAACCGGTGGGGTCTTCTTTCGACCTTGGCGTGTTCTGTTTGAGTATGGGGTGGGGGAAGGGAGGGGTAAGGGAATGGAGTTTGTTGGCCAACAAATTAGTCAGAAGAGGTAGACTACACCGTGTAATGACGAGGCACTAACTTATCATTTAAATATTGCATTATAAGATGCAATCAAATGTGACACAGAATCACAATCTCTTCATCTTTTATACTCACATCATGCGGTTTCTTGCTAGATTTTCCAGAATCGTTCGAGCTACGATGGCCATCTTTAGACTTACTACCTCCCGAAGAACCACCGTTGGCTGCCCCTGATGAATGATGTCCGTTTGTTAATTTGAGATAGGTCTTATGTTTGTCCTCCTTGGCACCAGACATCTTATTCTTATTTTGGTCGTTCTTGGACAAAATCCTAGTAGCAGCAAGTTGTGCCTCTGGTGGTGATGAGTTGGGCCTGTCATGGTTCTGTGGAGGTGACCTGGAAGGGAGGTGATAAAACCAACAACAGAAAGGATAAGAAATAGTTAAGTTTCAATTGTTTTTTTCCACTTCTCCCTCTAATATTCCAATGGCAGCTACCTATACTTACACAACCAAACCACAATGACCACACAGCTCACTGAAGTAAATCTAGTTAGTAGTGTCATTATCATAGAGTACCCTGGGAAAAATCTAGGGTATACATATTTGCTTCATTTGCAATGATAATAGAGTTTCTTGATATTACTCAATCAGCAACATAGCCATGGGGAATCATTTACTCCAAAGCATCTTGGCTTCTACCCAAACCCAATTTAGGGGCGGTTACTGGAGACTACTGTATATAGTTGTAAAACTTTCCATGGTTTAATTTTGTGGCTAATACACCTCACACTGCAGAGTTAGACATGCACTTCATATGATCTGAAAGAGTGCAGGCACCAAGCTGTAACCAATCTATGCTGTGCACTGTAGCGAAAACAGACCAAAACCACAAACACAGTATGATAAGGTGGAGAGCTCTACAGATTTGTGCCATCATATAAAATATCACACATAATCACATGTATACATAATACTGTGCCCACTTAATTGATAAGAAAAGTCTGATTTTAAGTAATGCACAGAGGTTAATGTTCACTAAAATGTACTCTTTTACATAGTTATTTATGATTTGATTTTGTATCGCGACAGTTAAACAGTCTGAATTCATATTTTCTTTTGCTTCCTAGCAAACCTATGGCATTGATATATATTTATAGGAGTTGCCACTGCATCATAAAAGCTTTCTTGCCTTGAACATCGTTTTGATCAAAGTTTCAAGTTGGTCATTATCAATAATGTACAATGCATCACTGAGCATTGGTCTGACTTCTGGCCTCTGCCCCCCCTTCCCCCTCCCTCTTCAATCATCTCAAACCTATGTTGCAGTCAATGACAATTGCTACAAACAAATTGCAGAGGCAATGGTTTTGCCCCGAGTGGTAGTAAAATGTCCAATGTATCTGTCTCAAGATCAAGTAACACATATGTACCAGCTGTCCCTGGCTCCCCAGCTGCATGTTTGCTCTCCGCTCCACTCACTTAAAACTCAGATAAGGAAAAGGTATTAGACAAGATACCCATTTTAGATACTAGTTTTGTAACCGTACAGGAAACATATATCGTATCGTTTTATTTGAGGTATATGTATATGGTATATGCATGCGGCACTAAGCAAGATGAACTTCCAGGAAGCAGAGCAGGCTCGAAAAAGGAACAACTGTTAATTCGAGCCAATGTTCGAGAAATCATCAAAAAGGGGACCTCTATTAAGTACTTTTTAAAATTATACTAGGTCACCTGAAAAATAGGTGATAATGGAGGTCTTTGTTCACCAATGGAAAAGTCCAGATATCATAGTCCAAATTTAGTATTTTCTTGTATTAAACTAACTATAGCCAGATGTTTATTTCAGCTATAGCTATTCACAGGCAAATACTTTAAGGGAACTGGGGGGAGGGAGAGGGAGAAAGGGATTTATAACAGGGGTGATGGACATGAAAGGGGAATGTGGGGGAGTGGAGAGGTAGAAGGGACAGTTATCTTCTTTTAAAAATAAAATGAAACAAAAACAAAAATCCAAAGCAATGGATCCACCAATATTACTTGTAGTTGCTTTAAATATCAGGCTGATTTTATACCCTCCGTATTTTTTATATTTCTTTCTTTCGTCTTTCTATGAATGGCTCACAGGATCAATCATTTTATGATTTTTATCACTGCTCGATTTTGTTATTTCAATAACTCCAGATGGGATGCTCTCTGACCAAAGTACACACGTGGACACCCTTAAATTAAATACACATGTTATTATTTAAACTACTGAAACCGGTTGTGCCAACTATCAAATGGGAAAATAACCTTTACACTGAATGAAGTACATACTGTATATGTACATATATTGAGCTTTTAAAGTGGTTACCAAGTTACTACTAAACTGATTGGGTTATTTACAATAAATTTGTTCGGTACACCACTCGATGTACTCTGATAATTTTTGCGATTAATTCATCAAAAGAATCATGATTCAGAATGGAAATTTTTTAACCGTAATTTTTTAACCGTGCTCGATAATATATGATATGTAATCTGTAGTTAATTTCCAACAGACCGATAACAAACAGTCGGCCCAAAAATATTCTTCGTGCAAGAATTTCCTCTGCTCATGAATGACGACCACAATAATGAAACTTTCTGAACGAAAAAAACAGTTCTGATCATAAATTTATATTTCTTTTCCGTTTGTTTATGGTATCTGGGACACTTAATATGATAACCTGTTTCTCTTTAGCTATCACTTATTAACACACACATGATCATATAGCAGGATGTTATTAACAATTATCTTGATATCTCTCACACATTTCCTTACACAGGTAACAAGCATTAAAAGTCTAGGCACAAAGCTGTGCAGTAATTTACAGAGCAACTAGTAATGGTATCAATTGGACTTCTCAGTACAATGTATAATACTTTAGAGACTGCATACATACATAGTACAGTTTATATAATACAGTACAGGCAGGCTATGGTATTAAACTATGCATCTTTAATTTACTACAACTTTTGTGGGTTGAAAATAGAATGAATGATAAACTGAAGGCCTGTGATCTGAATAAGGAGGGGGAGGGGACTCCCGATACCAGCAAAACAAAGGGTTCTTTCTGTATACAGGTACATGGGACAAAACTGATCACGTTTTTTTTGGTCATATTTATTGACAAACATTAGTACATATATGTGTAACTTTTTTATTTTTTTTCATAACACAAGGACTACTCTGTCCAAGTATCCATGTAGCAAAATGCTATGCAAGATACTATTCACCAAAAAGGACGAGACTGCTCCCAATATGCAAATCTATACTGTACATGGCTTTGTACACCAGAATGCCAGTTTCAGTATTTCATGAGAAATTAAGCATTTAAACTGCGACAGGTATCGGCCTGTTAATTTTATAGTCCTAACTTTTGCAGAAGATCCAACAATCACTATAGGGATGAAAAGGACAACATTTGCTGAAGGTTTGACTTCTAGGAACCCTCACAGAGAGTTTCGTTGAACTGTCATATATGTGATGCTCAATGCTTAGTGACCAGCAACACAGAAGGGCAATCACACAAATTGTAACATTGACATGGCAAACTTCTGTAAGGCTAGATGATCATGGTCGTGGATAAAATGGGACACATTCAGCTTTCCAATGAGTTAGAACATTGGTAAATGGCTTATAACTAACCTAAGGAATTTCTCAGTGACATTGATGAGTACCATTCCATTATAATGTATAAAAGTAACATTAAGCAGTTTAATTAAGCACATTAATGGGGGGGGGGGGGAAGCACATTAAGGGGGGGTGGAGCGTGATTTGTTTAATTCCATATTCATGCATCCCAGGGGTCAGGATGGCATCACATATATAGTCACTTTGTTCAACTTTTGTGATGACTTTCCATCCTACCACCTTTCATGATTGACACCATGCAGATGATCTACAACATCTACAGGTAGGTTATGTATGTAGTTAGCAATAAGCAGCTTTTGTTATCATTCAATGGAGAGGTATATATATTGTATCAACATGTTTTGACACCCAAATCAAACTGCAAACAAAATCCTTTTTCTGGCAAGTGTCGGTGTCTGTGTACATGATCATATAGAGGTATAGGGTAGCCGAGTAGTACTACGGTAAATCCATACATACAAACACAGAGCACTATATGTAGTAGGCCTACAGTATACAGTAGCACTGCAAGGGGCATTACACGTTTGGCTTCTTGATTAATAGTGGGAACCAATAGGAGACCAATAACAGCTAAATATAGCACACCATTCAATGTGTAAATGGTTCACACAATGAAAATAGCGACAAAATAACGACTAAACAGCACTGTCAGCCACTATTTTTAGTGAAACAAAAAGGAAAAAGTAAGGTGTGGCATACCAGTCACACACTGTTAATTAACTGAGGGTAACACGTCCTTTTCAGAGTGAATTGGAACTTTAACAGTGAGAAATGTTCATGTAGAACATTTCGATGTAGTCTTTGAATGTCGTACTTTCCACTTTTGTGAGGCAAAATTTTCTTTCAATATTACAGTAAATGAAGACTCCTATAATTAATCTGGAAGTTGACACTGATGTCCGTGGACCATGTATGGAGTAAACGTTTTCAAAACAATCAGCAAATTAAAAGTCATAATGTACAGTAATTTGGAAGCATATATAGATCTCTGATAGGTTCTCCGATTTGTTCTGTGAACTTCAGATAAAGTATGGAGGAAGCTATTAATCATAGAACACAAGACGTGATAACAATTTATTCGTGTACATCTTGTAAATACATGTAGAGAAGGTTATGCAGTGACTATAGAAAAGGTAGTGGATTAACCAATAGTAAATCTTAACCCAAATACACGTCAGTCTCATTTTATATCAATCGCGAACAAACATGGCAAAAATCGGGATCAGTTTGTGTATTAATGCAATCAAATTACCAATCTAATAATTAAGACTTTTTATGGCAATATTTAAGAACGATTGCAATTGTATCAATTTAACCAAGTGCACTCCATACATAGAGTCAACACTATTGTGTATACCTTGTTGTAAACAATAAGTAAGTTGCTGTTTTTACATGCAGTTAATGATCCACAAGTGTACCTGAAGTATATTAATATGCCTATTTTATGATATGGTACAATATTGTTTCCTGAAATGCATACTGCATAGATGCATACAGCATACGTGCACAAGTGCATAATTCCTCAAAAGTATATATAAACCGCAGATATGAAGAATATGAAATTAGCCTCTAGAAATTAACCTATGAAATTATGAAATTAACCTTAAAACTATGAAATTAACCTTATAATAAGGTTGAAATACTATACAGCAAGGGCTTAGTTAGTGATGCTGCCAGCCACTTCATAGGCAATTGGCAAAAGAACTAAATAGGAAACCACTCATAGGTTTTGTAACATGTTAGCCAGTTGCCATTGATACACAAAGCATATAATCAACAACTTGTGAAGGTGGTGGTAAGTAGGACGTTAAAAAACTCGCACAAGTTCAAAATTTCGCCCATTTGCCATTGATACACAAAGCATAGCATCAACATATCGTGAAGGTGGTGGTAAGTAGGACGTTAAAAACTCGCACAAGTTCACAATTTAACCCATTTGCCATTGATAGACAAAACATAGCATCAACAACTTTGAAGGTGGTGGTAAGTGGGATGTTAAAAACTCGCACAGGTCCACATTTTAGTCCATTTGCCATCAATTATCAGCTTGTATAGTAATACTTGTAGCTCTACAGTAACACCTGTTAGGAAGACGAATACCTGCAACCCATGTAATGTACGTTGTAAACACATTTGTACAAAACACTGTGCACTGACAACTTGTGAATGTGGTGGTCAGTTTCAACGTAGTTTGTGCATATTCTAGAAATGAAATGCAAGTTGCAAAGCTGCTTAAAATAGCAAAATAAAACTGTTATTTAACAACAATTTTACCTTACAAATTATAGTCTGTTTCTCAATTGGCTAGACAAGAATTATGAAATTGCATCTAATAACCTCACTGGTGACATCTTTCGATACAAAGTCTATTTTTGCTATCTTGGAATATTTAATGTTATTTCTCGGTATGGCTTTAATGTACCCTCTCCAGTTTCTTCGACTGTCATGTATTCCATGTTTATTTTAAAAAGGTTTCATGCCAGGATATAACCTGCTATGTTTTGTTTTGATTGGGAATCGTTTCTTATCTGAATACGATGTAACATTCTGTAGTTTTAAGCTCAGCTATGTTTAAAGTAAGTGTATTCCAGGTCAAAACCTAATTGTTCTTGAAACCATTATACAAAACTGACATTAGCAGTACTACATTGTCAGTGTGGAGACGACTGACTACCTTCTTGAGTGAGTAGCATTGGACCCAAGTCAATAGAAACTATGCAAGAGCTATGCTCCTATGTTATATCACACTGACATATTACAAGTACTTATCAAAGCCCTGTGAACATGCCATGAAACATCGGAGCAGGGTCAAAGTCAAGGGAAGTAAAAGCAGTTCACAAATTTTGATGACTTCTTCTTCGACATGACGACGACGGCGCTAAGAACAAGAAGAATCCACAAGAACTAAATCGGAGTAATTTTAAAGGATGACTGTACACACATGATGAGTCTGGCACACTCAGAATCATTGACAGTTGCCAAAGAAAGAAGGAAAAAACTGAGACTTGGAAGATAATGCTTTACTTCTCCAATGTCAGTGTAATGATTGGGAGAGAAGGCCGTCTTTCCATAGGAATGTAATCAAGACAGATAATTAATGAGCTGGACAGTTTCTGGTCAGCTAGATCGATAACGATGAGTCATAATTTACACGTAGCAGCCATGTTTCTCTATAAAGCTATCTGATTGTGAAAGTTAATACAGAGAGATGACCCCTACCAGTGTCTACTGACTGTAAACAGATATGGTACACCAACATTCACATAGCTTGCCATCTAGGTACACTGCTAGCATGTTATACTAATTACCAAGGAGGCTAGACACAGAATCAAGTCACTTAATAGCAATTATGTACTTCTGGAAATGTAAGGAAGGCCAGTCTCCCAAGATTTTTTTTCTCAGGCTTGACCTCTACTGATTAAAGAGAGAGGTAGGAAGAGAAAGAGGGGGATGGGGGTGTCTGCCCTAAAAACAGACGCTGGGGATCCAAACTATGGATCTCCCCAGCTAGTTAATTCCATGCAATTTATTTTGCACTGTTGAACTCTGTCGACCTCAACTGAACTTTGAACCCACAAAAAAATAATAGGATTCTTGTGTTCATTTTGGGAGAGTCACATGTCAATTGCATGATATCTGGCAACATTCTACTCCCTTTCTGTCATACATGAGTTCATTCAACTTTCAAAATGATCATTATGAGATTGTAAACACCACCATCTGCCTTCGCCATACTGATACGCTTTGATGGATGGTAGGATGAATGCACATATTAACAACAACTTGAAGATATACCATACCTTTGTTTCGGACCGTTATTATGTCTTTTCGTATGTTTCTTAGTCGGTGGTTTGCGTTGTGGAATACTGCCATCCTCTGAAGAAGACAGTGTCGGGTTGTAGAACTGACTTGTGGTATAGGTCCTCTTTACAGTGTTGTCCAAAGGCTTGCGCCGATGCTGGAGGGGAGGTTCAATCACATCTTTTTTCACTTGACCTGCCCAACAAAAAGAAGAAATTATGCCTGATTTCTACAAACAAATTTGAATAGTCTAAGATCTACAAAGTTCTATGATTGATTTTTGCAGCTCTAGTATGATTTGAAATGCCAACAGATTAACAAGCACACATACAGCTAAAGGAAAGGAACTCATGGAAACGCCAAATGGGTGCAGAGTGCTCAAATTTACCGTGGTTGCTAGGGTTGTGAGGAGACAGGCAAACAAAAAATTACAGTCATTATTTTTATGTGTAATCTATTCAAAAGGGTCTTCGTATCCTCTCAACGACAGCAAAGAATCACAACGACAGAGTTGACAACAAACAAGTAGACGGGGACAAAGATGTAAAGATGAAAAAAGAATCACATTGGTTGTAATTAGAAGCATTTACATGTTTTTCTTACTGAAGTTGGTGTACTGAATTTTGATAGCTCTACAACCAACCATTTCACTTGGGGAATGACAGCATCTCAGAGCTTTTTCATCCTGGCATCTTTGTTTTGTACAAACAATATGTTTTTGTAAGCAGGGTAGGGAATCACATATATACATTATTTTACGAAAGAGGATTGTGTGGACTTAACTTCCGAGGACTATATAGATTTATGTCATGTAACAAACAACATCTGTTTCTCCATTTTGTAATACTTCAAAGCCTGATTTGTATTTTCATCTGAGCAGAGTCCACCAAACCTGCTTTTATAGAGAGAGCTAATTGCTGAACAAAAAAAATTCCAAATTTAGGGCACATCAAGTATATATATATACTTCACAAGAAAAGAGAAGTTTCAGCTTGGCTGTGTACGGACGGTGAAGATGCCAGCTGTGCGAGACTGAGTGGTAACACTTCAAAAAAAAAAAAAAAGTACTGTGTGAACGGCTTCAACGATACGTGACCATAGAGAGCGTTGTGGTCAAGTGGTTAAGGCAGTGGACTGGTGATCTAAGGATTACAGGTTCAAGCCCTGGCGAGATCATTGCGTTGTGTCCTTGGGCAAGGCACTTTATCTCCATTGCCTCTCTTCACCCAGGTGTACAAATGGGGACTTGCGAGGTAACTTGTAAATATAGTTGTGTGCGCCGGTTTGTGGTTTCACCCTATGGGAACTGCCCTGGGGGACACATGGTTGTAGTGCACTGTGGTGCCCCAGGAGAGATTGATTGATTTGCGCACACTTTGGTGTGTTGGTGTGACAAGTTACCACTGACCAAGGCTAATAGCGCCCTTGAACAATTTCTGTTGACTTTGGCGCTATATAAATGTCCTCTGATTGGTTGTCCTCTGATTGATTGATATCGTAACTCCATGAATTGAAACTGTTAATATATATTAACATTAGCTGTATGTACATACCTATTGTGGATGATGGCAGCCCAGCTGATGGCATTGTCTGATCTGAGGATGGTTTGAAAGAGGATGACCGATATGACTCATGCCACCGAAACCGCTTCTTATATTCAGATGCAGGCTGAAGGAAATGAAATCAAAATAAAACAATTGGTATTGTTAAAAGTGAAATCCCATCGACCAAGCACTTTCTATATATGGGCAATTCCACGGTTACTCACGTTACATTTTTGAAGACTTTGGCTTACAAATGGTCTGATAGCTCCACCATTCATTAATTTGAATGACTGCTCTCTATGCATTGATAGGGTAACAAATGTACCTGAACATTGGCGAAAACACAATTTGATTATCTTGTTTCTTGTAGGATATATGTACATGAAAGTGTCGGTTACTCACGTTACATTTGAAAATCACCCCGATGCCAAAACTAAACTTCATTAAAAAAGTGTCCTCATACTGGATATATTTGAAGAAAATGAATACGGGTCTGTTCACGTTAAAGCGCCCAATTTGGTTGCCTGAGGTACCAAATTTTCAAATTACAGTAAAGAACTTCTATTCTAAGTAAATAACATAACTAATATCTCCAATTTATGAATCAGAATTGACCAGAGCTTAAACTATTCTGGAAATTATATTCACGATGGTTGAAAGTGTGACAATCTATAAATTTTCCAAAAATTGGTTTTTTTTTAATGGTGGTGTGTCATTCCATTGCTGCTACATTTGGGAATTCTGTTGTTATTTTCTTTATTAACACAAAATTTGCTATTGTAAGACAAGTTTTCAATGATATTGATCATGCTTTTAAAAAAATATTAGAGTATCGTTAGAAAAAATTCAATTTTTCCTGAAATAAAGTTAAAAAAGTTTGTCTTTAAAGAACAAAATTGAAATTGATAGTAACAATTATACCATAAAATTAAACCACAACATAAGCACATATATTAACCAAAAGCTGAAAATTCTGGGTCATATCCTCTCAGAATTTTTTTTTTCTTGACTCTTGTTTCGGACATCACCCCTCCAAAAACATCTTGTTTCGGACATCACCCACCAATGTTTTACCTAATATAACCTAATATTTAGTCATAAAACAAATGATGTTCATTTAAAGGCAATAATAATGAATAGAAAGCATTTTAGTGAATTGATAACCGTACTAAAAGAGATAAATTGACCCTTCCTAGGTTCCAAGTTCAAAACAAGAAAAGGGATACAAGTGATCCAAGTGATCAACAAGACAAATTATTAAACGAAGGCCATGCTTGTTAATACTTAGCAATATATATCAGTTCATCACAATACAGTATGTGATGTTAACAAAAAGCATCAAATTCATTTGAAATTTAATGAAAAATGCAAACACTTGTTTCATAGATTTGAATAAGACTGTCTTGGACTCTGTTTCGGACATCACCACAACTGTATTAGGACATCACTGTAATGTTTTCTACACAACGCATATCATTTCAAAAGTTACATTTGTAACAAAGAGGTCTTTGTTGTTGACAAGCTACCTACAAGGTATAATGACAGTTTTGAACTTATTATATGTTCAAATCCTCAGTGTTCATTAAAAGTAACTTTATGAGCGTTTCGGACATCACTGAATGTTTCGGACATCACCTTGGAAAAATGTTCACAAAGCTGCATAACAATAATACATATTTCAGCAGGTAACAACAATATGATATTCAAACATGTTCAAGCAACAAAAGTCTGCTTCAAAATATACACAACAGTCAGAAAATAGCAGATTTACACTAGATATTATGAATTTTTGAGGGAATGCACTTACTATTAAAAACACCATGGACTAGGGAATCAACAAGGTGTACTGAAAAATAATGGCACTGGAAATTCTGGGAAAACAAATGCTCTGAGGCACATATTTTCAAATTGAACATCTGGACAGAGCCGATAGGGTCAATGTCCAATGTTTGGTACTATCTAGTCATGGACATGGAAAATTTACTTTGCAAGAAAAATTAATTGAATGAAATTATATTCCAGTAACACGATCAGTATCAATAACACCGAATGGTACCGTACCAACAACACTAAGATTACTGTTTACAGCTCCTTTATGTGAGATTTAATATCATTAATGATCAACTTGCTCCATCTGTACATAGACTGAACGATCTCCTTGGGTTATGATAGCTAGATATGGGATTACAAACATTAACATGATATAAATCAGTCCACAAGATGTCTGTGATGTTTTGCCATAAGAAATCAATGTGGTTCACTTTATCCATGCCAGATACTGAAAATATGGAGACAGTATTTAATTTTATAAGATATACAATCTAGTGAATAACCAAACCAGAATATACAATCTGATAGACATAAACTTTAAAATACAATCTGATTGACATAAACTTTTCAAAGTGAAAATCTGAAGGCTTGGTATAACTGATAACCCCATTTAATGTTAATGA
>JAIPMN010016176.1:0-15715 GCA_020650975.1 Apostichopus californicus
ATGAAAAATTGCCTGCCATGTGATGTATGTCAATGTGTTACAACCGTTATATATTTCTGGTGTATGTCAATGTTCGCCCGTTATTTTTCCCATAGGATTCCAATGGACCGAAATTTCAAAATTCAAGTAGGATGTTGAAACTTTCTATGCTATCTCTCTGCTTCAAATAACTAACACTCATCCTAATAGAACAAAGAAAAAACCAATTTCAATACTGAAAACTGCATGTGTTGATTTTTGTGTTGGTTTACTGTGTAAAGGCCCATATATGTATATATATATATATATATGCCTGTAAGTCCTGAATATTATCGTCTATGAAATTTTTACAGGCCTTAACATTAAAAATTGATCAAATTGATTTTCCAGGGGATTTTATGATTCTCGGACAAATAAAACTTCACTTTTGGTGCTCGGTCATAAATACCTCATATTCTTTCATTGCAACGTGTTCTCAATGAGAAAAAAAATAAATCAAGTTTGGAAAAGATGGACAATATGATAGGAAATTTTAGTCTTAAGTTTGAATACCAGACTAGTTTTGTTCAATCCAGTTGTCTGAACATGCCTCATCAGTCTTGCTGGATGGTCCTTCGGTCACTTCTCAGACCATTGTTCTGGACATCCTTTCTAAACTCCCTAGTCAGTCTGGACGTTACAGCAGTCTGTACACTGGGCTGCCGAACGCATGACCTACCTGCACTTATCTGTCTGCCTGTGTGTGTGTGTACATACGATGTGTGTATCCTTCTGTGTGTTTAATTATGTAGTACCTACTAATGTCAAATGATGCTGTGTATAAAGGCCCGGTCACACTACAGCGATATTTTATCGGAATACGGTCCGATATTTCCGATTTTAGGCCGAAGAGTGAGGTTTGTGGTAGTGAATGTAATGAATGCAGTGGAATATTCGAATACCTACTCCAAATCTGAGGGGTTCTGGAACAGACTACATTCTGAAATGCATCACATCGAAAAACGATAAAAATCGGAAGAGAAATCGGATAGCTATCCGATAAAAGGAAACGGAGTCAATATCAAAAGTTAGGAGAGGGCTATTCCACATCGGAATGGCTCAACAGATAGCAAATCAGGTCCTTTATCACTGTGGCTAGAAGACCCGAACGAAAAACTGGCTGTTTCGATTCCTCCGGGAAAATCGGATAGTATTCCGATAAAAACTTGGTATAGTGTGACCGGGCCTTAAACCCTGATAAATGTGTGTGGTGTCATGTACAGGCCATTCAGGTCCATTTCAAGTCTGCATGACAAACCTCCTCCGTGTTATCTGCATGGCGTAGATGTTACCTATTGACAAGACAATATGAAGCCAGTTTTCAATAGTTATTTGGAGAACTGCAGAAAATACTGTAAATTAGAATCAAACAGTGATTTTTAATGTGTTTGATCTTTGAGGCATGTGCTGCTGTTTTGTGTTCCTATCTTGCTGTGAAAATGCTCACTTTTGCCAAAAGAAAATCCATAGATTACAGTACATGAAATGAAGGAATTGGGCTTAAAAATTTGCTGCAACATATCCAAAGTCGTCTCATGTGAGTTTTATAATATTCCACTTTTAAAGATTACACAACAATAAAAGTTGTAGTACTTAGAGAAACAGGTAAAAGATATGGAGGTGGGAACTGAATTTTGAAATTCTCATGGTTCATATTTTACCGAATTCCTGGCCTTTGTAATTAATACCATTCTCATCATGGCCAGTAGTATATATTTATATATAATTTAAATGTTTTCTTGCATTTATGAATTTTATCAAATATAGCCTCAAACTCATTGAAAATCATGAAAGTTCAGTTTTTATCTTCAAATTCACTCATTTAGAAATTATAAACCATGTAGCCATCATTCACACACATGACACTAATCAGAACAGAATGTTTCGTTCCATTCTTTTTATCTTGCTACTCCTTAGAATTGAGGATGGACTATACTGTATGTAGGATGGTGTGGTGGGGAGAGGGGGCAGGATGGGGGAAGGGGGGTTGGGGGAAGGGGGCATAGATTGTAGATAATACCCATGACTTACATTTACACAGCCATGAATTGAATCCATTTGAAATGCAAGAGGTTGTGGGTTAGTATGTGACACACTGTATATCCATCCTATGGCTGGGCCTTTAACTCCAACAAATCGTTCATCAATATATAGCTCATGTAGTATAATGCCTTTCTACATCTACTCGCACACATATGTATTACATCTATACTAGTCCTCACATACTTTAGTCTCAAATTATGAAAATTTCATTTTCTTTAGAAAGCAATTTCTTTATGTTGAGTTGACTATGTAGCTACTGTGAAACTTTATCAGTTAATTTTTGTTTGCTTTTTTTCTTCTTTTCAATGTAGTTTTATGAATAAGCCTCATAAATTATGTATATCTGATGTTTGTCATTTTATATGTTACGTTTACTGTTAAGTCACTTGAGCCAATAAAACATAATTAGCGATCTTGTTCAATCATAGCTTAATAGTGAACTAAGGTGATAGTTGTTATGTTCCATGGACCTCCAACTGCAGCACAATATGACTTGGAATTAAGTGTAATTATTATTTTTTTTTTTTTTATTACTTTTGATTAATATAAATTTGTTAGTTTGGTGACTAGAATGAAAATTTCTTTTAATCACTTTTTTTTTCTTTTTTTTTTGGACTTTTGATTAATGCAAATTTGTTAGTTTGGTGAATGGAAGGAAAAAATGGGGGGGGGGGCTGAAGCTTGCTTTTTATCTCCTGAAACTGTAGATTCTGCAGGGCTGTTTTCATTTTTAAGCATCTATTGATGACATGAGGCCAAGTTTTGAAATATTGAACCTCGGGCTAGGAAAGCCCCATGAATCAAATCAAAATTTGTGAAGAAGACAATTTGGGGTGACCCATATTTTTTACTGACCCAGAATATTCTTCTTTTGAAAATATTCAGCCTCCATATTTCGGAGGATCCAAATTCCTGCACAAGCAAACTCTTTTGGAAAAAAAAACTTGAAATTGTAAATAGTAAGCAAGTAGGACTGTTTTTGTACAGTGTTTACATACAAGTACAATGCTTTTCAATGGTTTATGGTCTACTGTATTTTTTGTAAGTTTTTATACGTTTCTTTTCTCATTGTTGTTTCCATAGTTACTCATTTATTTTTATGATTTTAATGGTTTTATGAATTACAACTAAAAACAGACAAAAAACAAATAATAATCCAAGCATATTTAGATCTTCCTAATTTGAAAGGGAAAAAACGAAGAATCTTCTTGCATTCTGATAGAACACTGTACAAAATTTAATTTGAAAAAACTCACTCGATAAAGCGTTTTACAGAATTGATGGTGAAATACGGGCTACAAGTTTTGCAACATGATTCGTAAAACAAAATTTTGAGGTTTAGTCAGTTTTTAAGATATTGCACATGTATGTCTACATAGGGATGCAATGCATGGAAACTATCAAATAATTTAAGCAGACAGTAAGCTCATTTAAACCAGTACTCGGGCTGCTATTCAACTTAAATGTACAATCAGGTTTCAAGGCGTATTGTCAACATTTGATTTCATCAAAACAGAGCATAGCTGTAAGCTCCTTTAAAGTATTTAAAATAGCATTTAGGGTCTCAATGAACTGATAGTTGAGGTTATTGAGGCCTGTGCACAATATTGACATCAAAACCAGAGCATAGCTGTGAGTACCTTTAATGTATTTAAAGTAGCATTGAGGGCCTTGATAAACTGATACCTCAGGTTAAGAGGCATAGATGCACACTATTTATAATCAAAACCAGAGCATAGCTGTGTGTACCTTTAAGGTATTTAAAGTAGCATTTAGGGCCTTGATAAACTGATACCTCAGGTTAAGAGGCATAGATGTACAATATTTATCATCAAACCAGAGCATAGCTGTGAGTACCTTTAAGGTATTTAAAGTAGCATTTAAGGCCTTGATAAACTAATACCTCAGGTTAAGAGGCATAGATGCATGCAATACTTACAATCAAACAAGAGCAAAGCTGTGAGTACCTTTAAGGTATTTAAAGTAGCATTGAGGGTCTCGCTGATTAAGAGGCGGCGTATGCATCATACTGACAGTATTAAAGAAGACCCACTGGAAGCTCCTTTAAAACTCAATTCAGAGTTTCATATCACCTGTTAAGAGTCACACAGGGATGCATAAAATTGGCAGCAATGATAATTTTAGCCTAGTATTCCACCACCACTCTCACCAGTTGCTAAATAGCATTTGACTTACCTTAATCTTAGTTTACTAGTGGAGGGGTGTTCTCTCATCATCGAAGTCATTAGTAACCTAGCAACGGACGTAATCATTATCGAACCGTAGGTCATTTTAAGTGACATTAGCAAATTATAAACTACCGTGTCAATCTTATAACATATGTCATGTTTCAATATTTAAAAACCTTTTCAATATTCATCATAATTCAAGAGTCTCGAAGAGAATCATCAGACAGTAGAAAATTTTACACTACAGTGGATATGTCCTGTAACTTGAGTATGTTGTGCGTCAATGAATGAATGTCTCCAACGACTTCACACTGTTAATTCCCTGATGTCGCACATTGAAAAAAATTGTCATAAAAAAATTAGGATTGAAGGGAGGGACTGCTGTGTGAATCATTGCACATAAGTTTTTTTGTATCATGAGCAACTCCATGGTAACCCTGCCTCTCAATCGATATGTATACATAGTCTTTTTAATTTTCTGTGCGTTTGTTACCGGCCTGTCGGTAGCGTAGAGAGTGCCTGTACCGATTACTCAGATAATGGAAAGTAGGATCAAATTTTCATCTCATTGTGGTTTTTTACACCATCGCCATGGTGATGAGTGCGCTTTTACATTTTTGATGTTTGTATTTTTTTTTTGTAACGATTTTGGAACAATTTCAATAAACAAGCTACCGACAATGATTATTGAAGCGTTCTGTTTGTAAGGATTTTCTCCCATTCCTGTTTCCGAATTAATGAGACAGAATGGTCATCGTCGAGTGACACGGATGTGAGAGGGTAGCTTAGGTATTGGGGGGTTCCTGTGAAATTACACTCGATGTGGCACAGTAGACCTACAGTGGGGAACATTGAAAAGCCCAGTTCATAAGAGGGTTTACAAGAAAAATGTTTACGGGAAAACTTGATTGGTACTGACGTAGAAAATAGCTCAGTCCATATCTGAGCTGTACGGTATGAAAGAATACACCTACTTCACTCCCTGCTGCCCTGTCCCCACACAGCAACAGCACTATAACTATGTAGAAGCACCAAATAGGGGGATAGTGCACCGACCTTATGTATTCTGTGTAAAAGTCCCAATAGTTGTAAATCCACAAAACTAGTCTATTGGATATCCTGTAGAAACAGTTGTATGTTTTCTGACGGTTGAATATCTCATCATAAGCAGACTAGTTCTACGAAACACAGACCAAAATTAACTGTCACTGATGTCATAAATATAATCAAGACACTTTAAATGTTTTTCGTGCAGAAAAGCAAGAAAAAATGATAGCAAACCAACCAACCAACGACCTGCTGTTGATTTCAAACCTTTCATTCCCAGGACTTTCAAGCAATAATTGTGTGAACTTAATCTGTGTTCACAGAAACATATTGTCAATACAGTACAGTTGATAATTAATGATGATAATAGGCCTACCTGACAGCATCCTTAGTGCCGATAAATTCTAAGCAGATAGCTCGTTTTTTGTGATGATCTGTAAAATAGATTGATTTGTTTCCTTTTTCTTGAGACATCTCACGGGCCGCAAAAAAAACTCACTGGCAGGCCGCATGTGGCCTGCGGGCCGTAGGTTGCCCACCCCAGGCTTATAGATATGGAAACGAAAATCATCCTATATAGACCTACATTCATAAGCACTTCAATTCTCAGTCATTACTTGGACGGTTAAGTAATTTTGATAAGTAACGACTGATCTGATCTGATGTATAGAAAGGAAACATTTAGAGAAGATGCCACACATTGTGATGCGATTGGAAACTTAACACCAGGCATGAGCTTTTTCCACGAATTCTCAGAATATCTGTGATTTCATTTCTACCTCGGGGACAAAAAACTATTTTCCTAACACACTGTACCATACGCAAACTGGAGCCTATACCGCAATTTTTTTTGCAAAAATCCGTGATTTTTTTTATCCCAGGCTCATCCCTGTAACACTCATCATTACGTAAACTGATAATTGAGGTTAATTGGATGAGAGTCAATTTGTCCCCCTTTTCTTTTCTTTTTTAATTAATTTATAACTAGCAGAACCTTTTGAGAAAAGTTATCAACCACAAAGACATTCTCAGAAGAAATTTAATTTCTTGAGATACAAGTGAGTGGAAACAATTTGTGAATTGATCGGAGGTAATATAAAAAAAAAAAATTTTTCTTCATGTCAGCAATTTGTCAGACGTATTATGTAGGGACAAATGACCCCTTTTCTTTAAAAAAAAAAGAAGAAGGGATTTGGATGCCACATGGCGGGCGCCATCTCATGATTTTCAACCCTCTCTCGTCACAGGACCGGTCAAGGTCTAAATCCAGGGGATTGCAATCATGAAAACAAACAGGTAATATATTATATTCCTCCTCCTTTCTGTGAAACCATTTTGTCCCAGCATGCACCTGAAAATAACCATTTTTGGTGTATGTAACCTGGTGATGGGCTTTTATGCATTGGTGTTCAAGAGGGGCGAGTGAGTGAATGGTCCCTTGTCCCTCAGTGGTGTGTGTATGTGTTCATCATACTGAGTAAACAAAGCTTGTGCCAATTTGTCCCCAAAATTTTGAGTATCAAAATTGACACAATTCCTTCAAGACAAAGGAGAAAAATTTTGTTTTTTCTTGTTTGCTTCGGAAATGAAAAGATTTTCCAAAATTTGAATATTTGACAATGGCACCATCATCCAATCCCATTACTCTCTGTCTGTGTCCAGTTCAAATTACCTCCCCCCCCCACCTGCCCACCCCCCCCCCCCCACCCCTCCAACCTTTCTTGTACGCCTCTGGTTCTATGTGCACCATATATTAACCGACAAAAAATAATAAAGTGCCTAAATTCCTTTTTGCCTGTCACTCATGCTATTAACACATGTTAAGAACAATATCTTAGAGACAACTTAGATAGATGCCTAAGACTCATTAGCACTCTATCAGTATCAAAAGTCAGATCTCAAAAGAATGTCTTCAAGCTAACAGCAGCATACACCGGATGTAGTGAGATCCTTCGATATGTCTGTCGTTCAACGTACGACCATGCATACTTTGAATTAATTTGGTGGGAACATTTAGCCTACTGGACAGCATCATACAGATTAGAATTCCACTTGATTGTACTTAACATACTTGAACGAACCTGAATGCAAAGAATTTAACAAAACTGCAGGGTATTAGGATTGTCAAGGCATTTAAGTGGTGATTGGTTTAGCCCCTAAATTAGCTAGAAAGGTGAAATTAATAATGGTCGCCCTTTCTTCACAATCTTAACGAGCATTTTACTTCCACCCATCGTATCATTTTGCTCCTATGAAAAAACGGCTTATTTTCATTCTTTACAAAATTCTGTAAAAATTAATGTTTCATAAATGCAATTTGGGCATCCAGGAAAACTACTTTCAGAAACTCTCTAGCAAGTTTTAGCATGCTAAAGTTGGGCACATTACTAATGAACCTTGACAGCTTGAGCGGATGAAGCCTCTGTCCTAACGAATGGACTTAACAAAGCATTCATTAATTATTAAGAGGCTTGCAAAAGCAGCTGGCTTGCTTTTCATCGCTAATTTACATTCATTTTTTACTGCAAAAGATTTGAGCAAAAATGCAACTGAATTACTTCAACAGAAAAATTATTTCCGCTTTTCCGTGTCATGCAAAGATTGCCAATTGGGTATGAATTAACGATTCGATTAAGTTTTGGATATTATTTGATATGTATTAGAAATTGATCACAACCTACTTCGGCCATTGGAACGAAAGGAAAAGACCAAATTACAAACACGTTTCACTTGATACTTTGGACGGAAATTGGGACTTCAATACTTCTGAAAGATGGGAGGATTGTATTAAAAGAAAAAGTTATAAAAAGCTTTGATATTCTTGTTCATGAATTATTCATGATTCGTTGAGTATAATACAAAGGTATCAAGTTTAGACATACCCTTCATATTGTTAGATCAGTAAATCCACTTTACCATGAAAAGGGTTTTGAAAACAAGTTACGTACTTCAACAGAACTCAAATAGCAGGCCGGAATGGGGTGTGACAAAATGGCCATTGCTGATGATAAGGGCAGGGACTTGTCATTAAGCTGGCGTGGATAGGCAGCTGGTTTTATGGCATTGCTTTGTGGGGGGAGAAGGGATTGGGGGTAGGTATATGGACAAAGGGGGTAGGTGTATGGACATAGGTGGGTAGGTATATGGACATTGGGAGGGGGGGTTATAGTCACGAACCTTGTAGGCCACTGTGGCCTGTAGTATTAACACCATCAGTGGGAACAGGAATTTTCCTTGCCATGGTAGGTTTCAGTAATGAGTTCATTGGTACAGAGTTAATTGATAAACCTGAGAATTGGTGCCCAAAAAAATCATATTAAAAATATGCCTAAACGTAGGATTCAACATGTTTGTGTAATATATATTGGATTCAACATGCTTGTGTAAATATATTGAATACTGAGACTTGCTGTTGCTGGCAAGTCCCTTCCTCCCCCCCCCCTTTCTTCATTTTTTTTTCACCATTCCCTACCTCCCTTTATGCCCCCCTCCTCTCCCCCTCCACCAACAGTCAATGTTTCCTGAAATTATTGCTGTTGTTTCAAAGCCTGCTTTTCCTGGGTTTATGTTGCATGCCATAGTCTAATAATCATATTCAATGCACGTATAAAAAATAAAATCGACATTGTTCCCGCATTTTTTCTTTACTTGTATCACTTGCAGCTTATTTTTGTATCCTACTTGTAAAATATATGTTTGGTAATATCTATATATATAGTGCTGGTCCTCCAAATACTTCTTTATTTTCGCTCTCTCTCTCTCTCACTCTTTCTCATATTGGCATATTGTGTTGTCATGGTAACCAAGGACTGTCTATCAAATCATATTCTAACATTTAACACTGACCAATTTTTTTTCCCCCCTCTTCATATCGGTACGATGTAAGTAAAATATGACTAAATGATTTCATTTTACTTCCAATTCTTCAAGTTAAAAAAGTACAATGTATGATTGAGCCTGATGCTACATTTGGCTTTGAGTGAGTATGGCTAGAAAGGTAATAAATTACTTACCGATTTTCTATTTTGATATTTGCACTATGAATTATTAATTTTTGAACGAACGTAAAGGGAAAGAGAATGGTATGGTGGGCAGGACGAGAAAGTGTTTTTTTTTGAAAGTCATATCTTTGGCTGTACATCACGGTTTTGTTCCATTACTTAATATTTCATATTTCAGCATATTTCATAATGATCAGGTAAATATCATTAACCGATTTGTATGAATGCTTGGTTAATACTGATATATGAAGCTGTGTGTAGATGAGTTGATATATTAGTAAGTGTACACTTACAGTTAATAACATGAAAGGTGCAGTACAAATCCAGGAGTGATGAGTACAAATCCAGGAGTGATGAGTACAAATCCAGGAGTGATGAGTACAAATCCAGGAGTGATGAGTACAAATCCAGGAGTGTTGAGTACAAATCCAGGAGTGTTGAGTACAAATCTAGGAGTGTTGAGTACAAATCCAGGAGAATGGGTACAACTCCTGGAGTGTTGAGTACAAATCCAGGAGTGTTGAGTACAAATCCAGGAGTGTTGAGTACAAATCCAGGAGTGATGAGTACAAATCCAGGAGTGATGAGTACAAATCCAGGAGTGATGAGTACAAATCCAGGAGTGTTGAGTACAAATCCAAGAGTGTTGAGTACAAATCCAGGAGAATGGGTACAACTCCTGGAGTGTTGAGTACAAATCCAGGAGTGTTGAGTACAAATCCAGGAAAATGGGTACAACTCCTGGAACGTTGAGTACAAATCCAGGAGTGTTGAGTACAAATCCAGGAAAATGGGTACAAATCCAGGAGTGATGAGTACAATTCCAGGAGTGTTGAGTACAAATACAGGAGAATGAGTACAAATCCAGGAGTGTTGAGTACAAATCCAGGAGTGTTGAGTACAAATCCAGGAGTGTTGAGTACAGATCCAGGAGTGTTGAGTACAGATCCAGGAGTGTTGAGTACAAATCCAGGAGTGTTGAGTACAGATCCAGGAGTGTTGAGTACAAATCCAGGAGTGTTGAGTACAAATACAGGAGAATGAGTACAAATCCAGGAGTGTTGAGTACAAATCCAGGAGTGTTGAGTACAAATCCAGGAGTGTTGAGTACAGATCCAGGAGTGTTGAGTACAAATCCAGGAGTGTTGAGTACAAATCCAGGAGAATGGGACAAATCCAGGAGAATTGAGTACAAATCCAGGAGACACATTTGGACATACTATAATCTGTTATTAGTCAACCATTGATAGATTATTTATTGCATGGCAAATTATGAACAGCTCAAAACATGAGAGGGTAGCAAACACACATGTGGAAGTGTTTCTTAGAACGTTTTACCCATTGCAAGCAAACAGTGTGTGACTCCATGGTCTGTATGTAGTCTTACCTGTGTTGAGGGTATTTAGCTATTTGGTTCATTAATGTCTCTATTTTTGTAACCATGCACTGTGCTCTTGTGGTTTCGTTAGGGAGATCTTTAATATTGTAATTTCGTTATATATCTCCTCCATTTCTTCCTCGTCCTCCTGCAGGTAGCGTGAACAGTTGGAAAAACAGAGTAGGCCCGTCAACAAATAATAATAGAACCCAGGAAACACAGACCACTGCCAAAGTGGCCTTCGTCTCAGATGGCGACGATCCAGAGAATGAGGACCCCAGGGGGAGCATCCACACCCCACGAGAACCAGGTCAGATGGGTATCCCATACCACGGGGGAGATGGCACGGCTCCTTATATGGGCGGTGGTGCAGGTAGCCGTGGCATGCAGGTAAATGCATCCCAGCGAGATGTCACAGAACAGCCCGAGAATCTTGGACATGAAGAACAAGGTGTTACTACTAACCAGGGTGAAGGGTTTGTTAATAATGAGGGAGAGAGGGCGGTATACAATGGGGAAGAACCCTCGGTCAATAAAGGCGATGATGACGTAATCAAAGTTGTTGAGAGTAGTAACTTAGCACAGGTAAAGCCCACCCTCCCTCAAAGATCTTCAAGGCATAACATCTTACCCCCTCTCGGCGAGAGTGCGGCGCGAGACTTTTCGGTCGAGGTCAAGGGCGGGGGGAATCAAGGCAGTACGGATGGTAGCGATGGCGAGGGCGCTAGCGACAAAAAACAGCGCAAGAGAAAACGTAAGCAGAAGAAACGGAAGAACGTTTCCTCTGACGACGAAAAAAATGACTTATTGGATGATTCTTTCCAAGAGAGAGCGCTATCTCCATTAGGGGAGGAAGCGCCAGTGGTGGAAATGTAGGTCGGTTCCAAGACCCCCCACCCACCCGTCCTTCAGCGATAGAAGCAGCCACGCGCTGGTAGCGGCCTATGCCAAAGTGTAGGCTCTTAGACTAACACATACACTCTTTGACATTCCTTAAAAACTATAGCTATTATGTCAGTTACTTTTTCAGTGGTGTTTTCACTACTATACAGGCACATGAGGTTAGCACAGTGAGACTGATTTGTTTGTACACATTTATGTTGTACTTCATAAACATATGTGGAAGGGAGAAAAATATCCATCCATGGGTGTAGAGTAGTTGTCTTCCTGTGACCATCCGGTAAAATCCGGTTTGATATAAAGCTGGTTAAATTTTATGTTGTTTCCCATGATGGCGGTGTCTAATAAGGAACCGTTTGTTCCATCAAATTGACTTTCAAATACCGAAAAATACTGAAAGTAAAAAATGTAAACACTGCAGTCTGTCTGACAACACCATCATGGTGACAGATTCTATAAGGTGGTGATTAAAGACCAAGCAATGAGTAACAACATACAGACAGCTATTGAAACCAAGTGAAAGAATTAATACACCAATAAAATAGATAAATACACAAAATAGATACATCAATTCAAAAATACCTAAACTATAAATACATAGGAAAAGTGAATTTATGAAAAAATCTTACTGAAGCCTAAATTTTTTTTTTTTTCATTTTTTTTTGGCAAGTGTTCACTAGTATAGTACTTTCTTGTTTTATAAAGGCTTTATATCAAAACATTTCAAAATAATTTATTTTATGATATATTCTATCTAGTCAATCTCTTTATCATCCAAGTGCCAAAGTTATCTATCGATCGCTGTGTATATAAATATTCTATCGTCCGTCCGTCCGCCATCTTAAACTGCCCACCTTGAACCTTTCAGATGTTATGCCTTGATTTTATACTTGATGGTTTGTATTTAAGCAATTCTTCCATTTTAGCTTCAACTCTCTGTGATAGGATTAAGTTACTGCTCTCAACGCTTTTCAAGTATTCTGTCTCCTTTAAATTGATAGGAAACTTGTTTTCATACGTTTGGCATTTTTTTTTTACCATGAATGGGATCTCTGGATGTTAAAAGGACCACCATCACTCTGGCGTTCTTGTCATTCTTTAAGTTGCTTACAGGCCAGCCATGGGGGGAGGGGGCCCATGGGGGGAGGGGGACCATGGGGGATGGGGGAGGGGTTTTATTTTGTGTAACTATTAATTATTATAATAACTAGATGATTTTATTGTATTTATTATTATTATAAATTAAAACCAGGGTAAAGCACCGCCTACAAATATTCTCATTAAGGAACGTACACATTCAACAATTTTCAGTTGTTTTGAATTATCCAACTTCGAGGACTGTTTAAAACAATCTCCCCCTCCCCCCCCCCCCCATCTCAATCTCCCCCTCATTAGTTCCTGGCCAACTTTGTCATCTCTTATACCCATTTCTCAAACGATCATCCTTTTTTTTATGGTCCATTTGCTGACATATTTTGCTGTGAATAAACTGTATTTCATGAATTAATAATACTTCAAGTGCAATCAATGGATATATGTTTTATAGGCCCTACCACCACCAATGTGTACAGACTTCAATTGCATTTATTAAATAATTACCATTTATCGAGAAAGTTGTCTTGTCTAACATTGGAAGGTGGGATGAAACTGTATAAAGAGGAGGATAACACTGGGGAAGAAACATGTATTTAGTGTTTTGAAAATCTCATGGTGTCAACCAATTGGTGTCAACCCCCCTCCCCCCCCCCACCCCCTCCCCACCTCTCTCATGGTGTCAACCAATGGAGGGTGGAAGAAGTGTAAGACAGGGAGTGTATGTTAATAAACAATGGTTTTGAAAAAGACAAATGTATGCCCTGTCTGGGCTTCACCTGCCCTTCTTCCTCCACCCTCCCCCCCCCACCCGACCCCCTCTCAACTTACAGACACAAGAGCAGAATATCAGTACAAACAGCATTCAATACCTGTAGCTGTTTCACTGCTGGTTCAAAACTAAATAACATTCTGGACACATTGGGGCCATTTATTCTTTCTTGAGGGTATTTGTTTTCATTTGTTAGTTTTTTGTTTTTTTTCTGGTGGTTCTTCATTTTCAAAAGTTTTAAACATGTAATCTTATATATTCATGAGCTATAAAAGGGGAAAAAAAGTCATATTTTGGGTATGACCAAATTCTTGAAATCATTGCCTTTTATTTATAGTGTAATATTGTTGTTTTAGTGTCATGATGCATGTATATTTCATAATTATTATTAAGACCAGTCGTGAGTATTACCGCATGTTGTTAACGTTTAAAAGGCTGCAAAAAATTATTGGGAAAAAATAACTTTATAATAATCAAAATAAGTCATTAACTTAGTTGTAGTGTTGTTGTTTAGTGTATTCATGTGTGACAGTACATTTGTAGAACGATGCTTTTCATTGGCTCACATTTGAACAGTTATCTCTAGCTAGCCAATCGTCATTGTCGTAAGACACTTAAGATTTTAAAGGATTCTCTAGCCCATGCTGGAACAAACCTGTCCCCACAGAGTCAAGTTCCTAGGTCAGGACAAACATACTGAAACATACAGTGTTCTCTGTGTGTGAAGGCCAAACGCTTGACCAAAAATAGTGGTAAATGGAAGAGTTATGTTCATTCATATTTCCAGGTGGAATTGGTCAGATGGAACAGAAAGAGGCCACTCAATAGCACAGACGCTCCCAACGTTACCACACAGTGTTTATATATACAGTATTTATATGTAAAAACCAACACGTACTGTGGAGGTAGCGGTAAACTATAATATATGTTCGGCAATGTTGGTTGACCAGATTCACTAAGGTATAACCGGCCAAGTCTGCCATACTGATCTGCTATAAAGAACATGTAAACTTTAATGAAGGTATGTGTCTCTTTGGCAAATTAGTCTAGCTGGTTTGGCAGTTACTGTGTCACATCTGGTCAGTAGACCAACATTGTTGGAACGTTGGTTGAGATTGTCGGACACCATTCCAAAAGTGTTTCTTTGAAGACTGCAAAAGAATTGTTGTTTTAATCTTCCATCGCATAAAATGTTGCGTAGCATCCGCTTGGAGCGTCTGTGCCTAAAGGTATGCGGCACTGGCCCCAAACATATGCTAGATATTCAAATATGGTCACCTTTGGTCAAAATTCTTAAACGTTTTTTATTACAACCTACGATGATATTCAGTCATCTTGTGTGTTCCTTAAAAATGTCTGAGAACAATTTGGAGAGTAAAGACCTCCAGGAAAGTACTTTTTGGTAACGTCTAGCAATTATAGCGTGCTATAATTTGGGGCCTATACAGACTCCCTTTAAAAGGCAACCTGGTGACCCTCCTTATGATGTTGAGACCGTCATATTTAACAAATTTCTCAAAATGGCTCCAGCATGGCAGTCTTCCTCCACCATCCAGGAAGATTTTTGAATGTTTTTTTTTTCAACAGGTGCGATGACTCTAGCATTTCTAAGCGTGCTAATTAGCACGTCTTGCTAATTAGCAAAGTAGCCCAGCAATTTTACAATGGGGATGGTTTTCATGTAAACTAACTGGTACACTGTTTGAATCGGGTGGCAGGGAAATTTACTTTGACAAAATGTATCCTATTTGAGCTAAGTTTTCTTGAGTAATTTTTAGTTGACATTAAGGCATTAAACATACGAGTACCATTTCTTTCAATAGCCGGTTACGGGAGTTTTGCTTCATATTCTGTTTTTCATTTTGATTAAAGCAGTAAAATATAGAATGATTAACATAAAAACAGAAAAATGTTGTTTTGTCATTTTGATTTTTTCTTAGTAACTGCTTGTAACTAGTTTGTGTTAACATCAATTGTGAAAAGTCACTGTGGTCACACTCTCACCATCTGATGACCTCCCCCCCCAAATAGAGCATAAACCCCCTCCCCTCCCCTAAAGAGAGATTAAACCCCCTCCCCTCCCCTAAAGAGCGAATAAACCCCATCCCATCTCCTGAGCCAAAGTGGTGTGAGTAGAGAAAACAAACAAATTTGTCCTCATTTTTTTCTTAATATTCAGAGAACTGAAATTTCATTCAGCAATGTGCACATGATATCAAAGCTAGGATGCTAAAATTCTAAATCTCTCCCCCACTCCCCCCCCCCCTTTCCAGAC